>JAIPRM010000229.1:0-16141 GCA_025469315.1 Stegophylla sp. TES_Ste_2020 | reverse complement strand
CTATGTTTAAATTTTCATAAAATTCGGATCAAAAAATGATGGTTTCCGAGTCGTTTTTGTCAAATTTTGGGTAGTTTTTTCCAAAAAAAAAATTGAAGAATTGAGAAATTCAAAAAATTACCTCTCTCAAGTACAATCTAGAGACGAATCGGGTTTCAAAAAGTTATTGATCGAAACTTTTGGACAAGTATTTCTATACGAAAAGTTGTTCACAGAAAAAAAAAATAATAAAAAAAATAAAATAAACATCATTGTAAAAACACTAGCTTCTTCACTTCATTCAGAATCTAAAATTAGTATCTACACTCTACAGTAATTACTTTAACAAATATAACATAGAATAAATATTGGTACCCATAAGATTATTTTATGTTATTAATTGAGCCATAACTTAATTTATTCTGTTTTTAATGAAATTATAAAAGGAGTACTCATTTTATTAATAAGCTGTTCAAACATTTTGAGCGCCTAGTATTAAAGTTCCTAAAATTCCTGGAAAGCAATTTAAAATGTTTTATTTTTTACAAAGAAATTTTTATGTGTGTCTTTATTAATAATGACGCACCATAAATACAAAACTTTTAAAAAAAAGCCCATATTGATAAAAATAAAAAGTAATTTTTTTTAAATTGTTGTCCTCGAATTTTCAAACTGGTTTTTATGTTCCTTTAACAATTGACCCTTGATTTTTTCTGAACAAAAGTTAAAGATTTATATTTAATTGTAAAGAATTTTATTTTGTTATTTCTTTTATTGTATTCTGACTAGGTATTTGATACGATTCAAATGTTTTGGTTTAGATGTGCAAAAAAACATGGGCTAAATTCTCATGACTATTGTTAATCACGCTAATTATAGTTAAACCACAGTCTACTGAACACATTGAAATAGTTGATGTTGTTTTAAGAATAGAAAATCATGTATTTTACACTACACATGTGTATTTCAGATGTTCTTTATCTATGTAACAATTATAAACGCCTTTACATATATTGAAATAAATATTCCTGAGAGAATAATTAATTTAATTATTTTCATATTAACAGTTGTAGAAATTATGCAAATAAAAATAATATATACAGCCAAATGCATGTACTTAATATCCTAATCATTATTTTAATAATTTAATCTCCAGAAAATTAAATGAAACAATATACCTAGCCATTACCTTTCTTTCTATTTTATTATCATGTAGCTCTACTTCAAACAATTAAAACTTAAATGACTATGTGTACATTACATCCATGGTTAAATTTTTCTAATTTTTTACAGGAAATTTATGTGCGTGAAATTAAATATATTCTTACTAATTTCTTTTTACATTTTTTTTTATTTTAGTACAATTCTCTACTAAAATAACAATTACTAAACTATATTCTTTTATACTATTTTTTAAAACATATTAGTGATGAAATATTTGGATTTTCCAGAATAATTAGGATTTTCTATTCAATAACCAATTTTTGTATTCTAATAAATTAAATTATAAGTAAATTTTCATTAAAATAAAAATAATTAATTTTAGTATAAATTATCAATAATTATTAGTCACATAAAAAAGTAAATCTATAAATCCAGATAATTCAATAAAATCTTGCGAAGAATTTGATTCAAATCCAGATTTAGATATTCAAATAATTCAGATATTTAGATTTCATTCCCACTACTAAAATTTGTGTTTTCTATTTCATAAACTAAACACATTTAGTTATTTTTAAAAAATATTTTTAATTTTGGTAACTTGATACGTACCTAAATTAATTATTTATTTAATTTTTAAGACCATAATAGTAACACTTGTTTTTAGTTTTTACAGTTAAAATTCTTTTAAAAAATTTGACATTGAAGTGTTCAGTTATTGTTCTCTTCTATTAATTTAATAATATACTTAGTAATTACTAGTAAAATCACCTATTAATGCAGGCATGAGACAACCACATCTATAGTATTTAAATAGATATGCCTGTATAGTGTAATAAAATATGATGAAAGTGAAGCATTTTCTGAAATAAAACAACAGTGTAACATGGTCATTTTTTAATTTTAATTTAGTATCGGATCATGTGCGTAGCTACAGTTTTCTCATAGGGGAGGTTGACAAATTTTGTCAAACTTGCCTGTATTTATTTTAATCTTTACTGGTTACCATAATTTCATGGATGTTAATTTCTTTGAATGGATGTACAAAGTGTAGGTAATAAAAATGATATTTTCTATTCATTTCAATATTAGAGTTTCATATAGTATACTGTATTGTCTGTATTTATTAATATTTAGATTTAAAAATGCTATAACTTTTTACTAATTAAAGTATTTACATTTAATTTTATAATAGCTTAGCCTATTTTTTTTTTTTTTTAATTTTCACGTTTTTTGGTCTTTTAAATAAAACTCAAAAATTACAAAATATATGTTTAATTACCAAACTATTTTTTAATTTTTAAAGAGCAGTGATAAAATATATCCTGAATGTTCTGATAACATATATTTCCCATGTAAAAAACATTTATTTTCACAAAAAGTTGACAAAAACAGTATGCAAATATTAAATAATAATATATAGTATAAAATATAGAATTATAGAGATTTTACACACAACCGAAAATAATAGAGGCTTTACCCGACAAATAATCTTTTTTTTTTTTTGATTCATGAAAATTACTGAATTGATTCCGAGTTTATTGTGTTACAACAATTTTATTATTTAATATTTGAATATTATTTTTGATTGGCTTCTTTGAAAAACTTGACACTTATAGTAATATGTTATGATTCACAGGAGTGGACGTAACAGCAAACCAAGACGAAATATCTGACCACGAGACTTTCCAACTGGAATTTGATCCTTCTACTAAAAGATGGTATATACGCACAATGCAGGATAGGTATTGGACTCTCGAAACTGGTGGTGGAATACAAGCTGTTGCCGATAAAAAGTAATAGAACTGTTTAAGTATTATATTAATTTTGAAATATTTTTTCTCTCTCATATAACTGTTGATAATTGAAAATAATATTGTCTATTATAAAAAAAAATAGATCGTCCAATGCATTATTTGAATTAGCCTGGCAAGGAGATGGTTCGGTCTGTTTCCGGGCAAATAATGGAAAATATGTCTCTACTAAACGGTCTGGTCACCTGTATGCTAATCTTGATTCTATCGATGATGCTTGCAAATATTACTTTTATCTTATAAACAGGTATTGTATTTTTGGTCAGTTATATTGAATGACATCAAATATTTATATTGTTATTATTTTCTTTAGGCCTATATTGGTATTAAAATGTGAACAAGGATTTGTTGGCTACAAATCTTCATCTAGTTTACGTCTTGAATGTAACAAGGCTTCTTACGAAACTATACAAGTTGAACGGGCAGACCGAGGAATTGTTTATTTCAAAGGTTATTATTATTATTATAATTAAATGAAAGACATACTATTATTATTAATATTCTTATCTTTATTTAGGTCAGAATAACAAATATTGGCATGCTAATGATGAAAATGTTTCTGTGGAATCTGATGTTCCCGAAGGTTTCTTTATTGAGCTAAGAGAACCAACGAGAATATGTATTAAAAGTGTCACGGGTTATTATCTTACTGCTGGAAAAAATGGAATGTTCAAACTTGGTGACGGAGATTATAATAATGCTACTAAATGGGAATATTAATTAATGTATAATATATATATGTATATATTTATATATTATTTAATTAATAATTATCATTTCTTTGATATACTTGTGCACTATAAAAATAGGAAAAACAAACTAAAGTAAAAACATTAGGTGTGATTAATTACTATGGGAACTTTTTTATTTTTATCATATATATTTAATCAAATAATTAAATGATAATCTACATAATATTTATTTTATATTCAATATTGATCGGGCAAGGCTGCATTAAAATTTATGAATAATGAGTTGCAAAGTTCATGATGATAAAATTTTTTTTCTAAAACATTAAAAAATGTTTGTTTTAAAATAATTTAATATTCACCACAAAGATAAAAAAAACCAATATTTTTGACTGAGAAAATTTACTTGAAAAAAATATTTAAGTTGTATGAATTTATTATATATTTTTAACAGTGTTTTACATACAAGGTATTACAAGTTCATATTAACGTTTACATAAAATGAAATTTTGTCAACACATTAACATTGCTCAATATTTGTATAATTTTCTTAAAAAATTTGTATACAAATATTTGTTATAAACATGAAATTTTTTTCATTATACTTTATGCCTTTTTTTAAACACAATATTTTCAATCTTAGTCATGAATCATTTTATGTATTTTAGTCACATAATAATTAGATGACTTTTCTTTAAATTTTTTTAACCCTAAAGAATTATAATATTCAATGTATAAACATTTTCCCTATTATATCTAGCTTAATATGATTTAGTAAAACATAATATTGTAGAATTGTAGAAAGAATGTTTTATTTAGGTAGCAGAAAATGTTAACTTAAAAAAGAAAATATTAATTAATTTTTTATCAATGAACATGTTTTGAGTGCAATATTTGTAAAAGTTAACATAACAGTAGAAATATTTTCTTAAATCTCGATACGATTTATATTCACAAAGAATTATTTTCTCTGCGCTGTATTGATGCAAAAATTATGTTAAGAGTAAAGTAACCTGTAATTTTCTGAGAAAATATTTATATTCTCTATGTTAGGGGTTCATAATGTTAAATGACATCCGTAACACTTTGTTTTTCTCTATGCCAAAAAAAAATCTTCAGTTATGTGTACAATTTATTTAATAATATTACAATAAATATGTATTAGACATTTACCCTATAATAAAATAGGTGTGTGAAATAATTACATTGGTTACTAGTCTTCCAAATACATAGAATACTCATAATATTTATTAACATTTTTTTTTTTTTTTTTTTACGCATTTATCAAGACTGTTTGGTATTTATTATATTAATACGATATGTTTTATGAAACTATTTTTGTGTTAAAATTACATTTACAATTTTATACTCGTAATTTTATTTTATGTTTTTTAATATTTATATATATGTATTATTTTTATTATTTTTTTGTTAAAAAAACATGACGTGTACTTTTAGTAATATAATTTGACTATATCCCAAAATTGTGTATTGATATAAATATACTCGAAGAACATATTATTATTTAAACACTATTATTATAAATGAAAATAAAAAAAAAAAAAGGTTGAAAACAAAACGATTATTTTAAGAGAATGTATACACTTCAATGTTAAAATTTCTTTCTTCTAAATCACTGTGTATTTAAAAACTTATGGTCTAGTCATTATATCTAGTGTTTATAAATTGTCTTTAAACCGTAAGTAAACAAAATGTTCGTTTACAAGGACACATTGTTTTGTATAAAAAAAAAAATCATCGTTTTATTACTGCATTTAAAATTAAAGGAGTCTATAATTCAAAATAACGCTTCATTGCTCCTCAATTTTATTTAAAAGTGTAATTTATAGTAAGCACTAAAATGCTAAAATATTGACACAAATTCTTGTTTTTCAAATGTTTGAAATATTGCTCTCAACAAGACTTAGGCTCGAGATTTTGATGCCAATATAATATTTATAATAATTAAGATTGTAATTAATAATAATTAATCTTGCACCTTCGTGTAGTCTATTTCGTAGATATGTGTGCAAATTGATTTTTATAGTAGTTGTAGTCATTATTATTGAAATAAAAAAACATTTTATCGATATATATATATATATATCTTATCATATCTCTAAATTTTATATTCATTGTATGTCGCATGATCAATAATATTTAAACCTTTTTTTTTTATTTTTTTTATACATTTTTTATGAAGTCGACAAATGAATGTCAGATAAAATAAACATTAATTTATTATACTCTTATATTATTATTTGATGAATATTGTTTTTCTATTATCTATAAATCCTTCACATAACGCCTACACAAGAATCAGCTTATGACATGGGAGGGTTAATGTTCAACTGAGAACTCTGCGAAATTCAACAACAATCCAAATTATAAAAAGTATTGAAAAAAAAAAAATCTGTCTGTAATTTATATGTAGCACATTAATTAAAAAAATATCAATTGCCTGAGAAAGCTAAAATTGAATTAATTTTTTATTTTCTATATTTTATCCAGTCAGTAAACACAAATCTTTGTTCCTGGGTAGAAAGGGCTTTAGTCAATTTAATCAATTTCCCAGGACGATTTTCAAATTTTCAAATTCTTACATGTTTAAGTATTACAACTAAGATTATTATAGGCATCATATTATTATGTATATTAATCACATTTTAAATAAATTTATAATTATTTAAAGAGTAAACTGTAGTTACACCATTTGGATTTCACTTTTTCACACTTAAGTCTTTTTTTTTTTTTTTTTATGCCTTTTTAATCAAAACAATTAACTATGAATTACGTGATTTTGATAAAAACTTTGATTTTCAAATTTAATAAACCCCATAAAAAATGAGCTCTCTATAAACTATTAGGTAATTACTTAGCACAAATTTTATGATTGCAGCAGAACATTTTTTTCTATGAACGGAGTATTTTCTTTCGTTTAAAATAAAACAAATTAATTTTAAATTTAGTTAAAATTCTCTATAATACTTTTAATTTCATTGTGTTACAGATATAAAATAAATATTTAATACAAAATATACTTTGGGGCAAACAACATTAAAATACTAAAATATCACATTTATTGAGTTTTTATAACAATATTTACACAGTTTACACAACTAATCACAATTTTGGTTGACACATATAACATTTGTAACAAATGATGGATTCTGTGCATTATTAGTAAATATACTATAATACTGTTTGTCATAAAAATATATGATGAGATGATTTTAGAAAGAATTTAGAACTTCTTTAATAAATATCCTTTTAGTTCCATTGGTTCCATTATTTGCGGTTTTAGGATATTCACTTTGGGTCCAATGTGCACAAAAGACAGTGAAGATTCATAAATCGAAATGTTTTCGGCCAACGAGGATACAAGTAGTTTTAAATCGATCTACAAGTCAATATAAAGATAAAAAAAATAATTAATTTTACGGTCGAAACAATGAAAATAAACACTTACAGTATTTGAATCAGTCTTGTAGCCTTTATTGAAACCATAACATTGGGTTGTTTGGGTTCTGTGAAATACTAATCCCACAGCTGGTACAAGCTGCTGCATAATTAATGAAGCTGTAACTAAATGAATATTGTTTGGCAATGATGTAAACTTGTTATTAAAGTACGTGTCTTCGAGGTGGTCAAATTTAGAAATTTCTAATAACTGCACAAGTGGATATAACATTGTCGACATGGCTGAGGTTCCAAGTGCAGTCAATTGTGGCACATCCATCTGCATGGTTAGTGTATGGATAGATTAACATTGAAATGAAATTGCTAAAACATTGTATTTACCTGACAGTTGCCAATATTTTCTTCAACGAGTAATCTGAACAATGTCAGGGTTGGTACATTATCTAGAACTCCTTGGCCTAATCCACGGTTATCATCTTGTCTTAATCGACGATCCTGTATGACCTATAAAAAAAATATATTTTTGTTAAATTTAAATAAAAAGTGGTGATTTTCTGTTTTTTCTATCACACATGCATCAAAACAATGTATTTTCATTCCAACTACTGATCAAACTAAAGATATAATAAGAGATCTTAAAATGTATTTGAATTCATCGTTAAGTCTTCTTCAGATAATTTTTCCTACTTTTCTAAAAACAATTTACTTAAGCATCCAAAAATTGATTTTAATTAATTTTTAAGTTTCTTATTTGTTTTAATCTAATTTTTGGAATTTGACTAAATAAAAAAAGTAGGAACAACAATCTAAAGAGAACTTTACAATGAATTCCAATCTGTTAAAATTCTTTATCTCATTACTAGATTAATTGGTATTTTGGAATGAAAATACATTTTAATTGCTATGCTACACTTGTGATCAGCGCTTGAATTGTGAAAGGATGCGCAGAAGGGAGAGTAACTTTCTATTTTATTTAAACATTTTAGCATACTAATTTCTTAAGAAATCCCGCAGGTATATGAGACATTACAATTTTCGGAGATGCTATTTTTTTTTAGACTTATGCATCCCTCTTCAAATTTTTTTGCAATTCAAGCACTGCTTGTGATAGAAAAAACAGAAAATCACCACTTCTAATCTATTTAAGAATACTATAATTTATTTACCTCCATTTGCCCATCACGTAATGATGATGCGCCCAATGGTTGAACAGATAATAACGATATCCTAGTTGTGTCATCTTCTATGTATATTGCACTAGACATTGGATAGAAGTTTCCTTGAATTGGTAATTTATTATAATATTTTCTTCTAGTCATCTAATTAATAAAATCAATAAAAATTACAGTAAGTACATAAATATAGAATATGATTTCCCGAATTATAACATTTACTTGGAATCCATTTAAATCAGTGTAGAAAATATTATTATTTTTCACCTTGGTGTTTACTCTCATTGATAGTTCATAATTCATTTGTTGTCTAATGTCAACTAAATTTCGTATTTCAACATCATTGGCATCTAAATATAAAGTATGATCCATGCTTTAAATTTTTTAATTGCATTTAAAGTATTTCTACTTAGTTTTTCTAAAGATAATAGGAAATTATTTTAATTTTAAAATAAAAAAGTATAGACAAGAAAGCTGGACATATTTCGCCCCACGAATATTCTTCACTCCTCAAGTCAGATACTTTTGAAGGGTGTGTATAATTTCAAAGAAACGATAAATCATTTCTTCAATAAGAAAAGATTCAGAACGAAAGAAGTTAATAATATATAGAACAATAATAGTAGTCATTTTCAACATACTCCCCAAGAGTATCTAACCTAAAGAGCGAAAAATATCCGTGGTGCGAAGCATGTCTGGCTTTCTTGTCTATACTTTACTTTTTTTTATCTAATAAATAAAGGAAAAAAATTAAATGAAAAAAAATAGTGTTAGAAAAATGTCCAAAATTTTTTTTTTACATTTTCAAAATTTTCTTGCGTCAAAATGTTTCTTATATTATCGTTTATCTATGTTTAAATTTTCATATAGTTTGGATCAAAAAATGATGGTTTCCCGAATCTTTTTTGTTGAATTTTGGGTAGTTAAAAAAAAAAAAAAAAAAATTGAAGAATTGAGAAATTCAAAAAATGACCTCTCTTAAATACCAACTAGAGGCAAATCCAGTTTCAAAAAGTTACTTCTAGGAATTTTTTGACAAGTATATCTATACAAAAAAGTGTTTACAGAAAAAAAAAAGAAAAGAAAGAAAAAAGAAGGAAAAAAATTGTGAAAACACTAACTTTTTCACTTCGTTCAGAATCTAAAAAATATAAATACCTTTGGTATGTCGAATAAGTACTGAGTGTTTGACATTACTATATTGAACTACAACTTGTGATAACACATGTCCTTCAATCACATAAATCATAGGATTCTCTGAGGTATGAGCGTCAACTGCATCTCCTGATGGCATGAACAAATAAGCTCCACTCATATCTGGACCATGAGCAACACCATACCTAAAAATAATATTGTATATAAAATAAAAACTGTAAATAGTACTTACAAAATTATTTATTTAGTTAGACCTCAAAGCCAATATAATACAAAGAAAACATAAGTTATAACACTTACTTCACAAATTTTAAAGAAACTGGATATTGTTTTCCAGAAGATTTAATTGTTATGTTTTGTAACAAACCATCGTGATTAAATGTTGCAACAATATTTTTATTCTCAATAGAAAATTCTTCAATAGTACTATCTTTTATAACAATTCTATGATCCAAAACTTCATCGATTTTTGGATTGTAAACACTTATTTTTGACATATACTCCCTTTTACAAATAAAGTTTAACATAATTATTATATATAATGATATTTCAAATGTGTTTATACTAATCTATCTATTTATTAATTAAAATATAAATTTAAGTTAATTTTAATAAATAATTAAGTATACATATTAATACTTATAGTAAAATTAACTTAAATTAAATAAATAGGTATATATTATATTTGTATATTTATTATTTAATATTAATTAATTATTTTAAAAAGATAACTTTACATAGCACAATACAATTCTTTAAGTAGAAATCCATAATTTCGGAAAGATCATCATTTCAACAAAAAAGTATGCATTTGCAAAATTACAAAATTACATAGATTAAGAATGTGTTCATTATAAGAAAAATTTTAAACTTTTACTTCTTTGTTTTTGGCAGACTTTTTTGCATAAAACATTTTTAGTTTAAAATGTCTTTTAACTTAATAGTTTAAAAAATTATTATACTTATCATTAATTTGAGGAGTTGTCTTATTTACCTGGAGCTGATTTCTGTTGGCATATTGATAATTGTATATTTTTTTATTTCCATAGGACCAAGTTCTACAATAAAATGTAATTGGAAACATGGAGTAGATAGTTGAGAGTTTAATAGTTTGCAAGAAGAATCTACTTGAAATGGAACGTCTGCACCTTCTACATTGACAACCTAAATTATTAAATATACACAAAATAAAATATAAATAAAATAGTAAATAAGATTAATGTCACTTACTATCTAAATATTAGATCAATGATAAGTAGGATAAATTGCTTACTTAAATTATTTTCATAAGCCATAATTTTATTCATATATTATTGAATTACCATTTAAAATAATAAAAACTCTTTAGTAATTAAGTGATTTTGAGCCATAATACAAATTATTTTTATTTATTTGTTTTAATTATATGTACAAGCTATTGCTTCTAATTATTATTGGCATGTGTAATATTTTTCTTAGTTATATACTCAATAAAGATTTATTTATAACATATTTATAGATGTAATAAGCAGAAAATATTAATTTACTTACTTTTACATTTTCACTTGCAATAGCCAAAGTGATTATCTCATGCCTGACAAATGATGTCAAAGGATTAAACACAATTACACCTTGTGAATCTTGGTTATTAGCAAATGTTATAACTTGACATTGAGCTATACTGTTACTATGCATTCTTGAACAATCCACCTCAAAATATTTGATATTTATATCAAATACATATTGCTCCTAAGATAAAGTAATTTTTTATAAATATAATAACCAAGAAATCTATTAAGTCAAATACATAGGACCGGATATAAGTATGAAGGAAAATAACTATTGGATGTAATTTAATTACATCACATAATTTTATTATTGCCCAACTTATGAATCATATGTCTTTTTAATTCTAAAATGCACAACTCTAGATTAACGGATTTGCCATAATACATTTTCACAATTTGCGTAGAAAAAAAGTGTTCAAATGTAATATTAAAAGAAGTACTTAAAATATGATATTAAATATTTCTTCATTAAACATGAAGGTTTGAGTCAATTAAAATGTTTGTTAATGTAGCTTATCCAAATATGTTTAATATTTTAAAACAACTTTTAACAAAATACATTTTTTTAATGTTGATTTCCATATTGCTAGATTAGTTTAGAAAAAATAGGAGTGGTTCAATATTTAACCCATTAGATTTTTAGTTATCCATGGAGCCTGATTTTTTAATACTAAGTATACATTATTATGTAGATAAAAATAGGTAAAGTAGTATTAAACTAGCTTCATTCCGCAGCTATGTTCGCTTTGCTTACTTTGTAAAACTCCTCTCGCATGATTAACAAGCTCATGTCTCTCTCTCTTACTTTGCAATTTAAAACGAAAACACACCTGAATTTAATGTGAAAAACCACACAGGAAAGATAACTGGGAATTTCAATATTTTTAAATTTAATTATTTGAAGTCATAAATTTATAATATTATATATCAGGGGTGACAAACCTTTTTTGGGTTCAGTGACAAAAATTTTAAAATGGTCCATGTCCTAAAATGGACAAAAAATTTAAAATTTGCTTTCATACCACTGTAATTCAGCTGACATGCTAACTTTAACGACTGCAATAGGTTTGCTCCCAAGTCCTGTTATATGCTATATATTTTTAAAGTATTAAGTTTGATTATGTATGAAAAAAATTGTAGAATTGAAACCAATGGTTTTTTTTTTTGAGAATGGTGGAAATATTGATCACACCTTTGAATCTTCAAAACCTTAAATTAATATTTTTATAACAAAGTAGGTCATATATGGTTAAATTATATTTTAATTTGGGATTTTTGGAAATTTAAATCCGGTCCTTATATGTTTAGTAAAAAAAATAACCTTTTCTTGGAGTAACAAAAAATATATACAGTGCTGAATGATATTATTTAGGTTATTTAATGAATTCAGCATCCTGAAATAATGATAATTTAATAATATTTGTTTATATAAAAATATATAATATTAGTTTACTTTAGTGCATAGTCATTAACAACAGCATCTTTTGCTGTCCCTGTAATTCCATCATGATGTTGAAACAAACTATGAGCATCTCTTGCAGCTTGTAAATAGTTATACAACTCCGCATTTGGTTTCCACAACCATGCAGTTAAATTTGAAGGTGTGTTTAGCCATACTAAGGAATATAAAATTTCTGTTGCTCTAAATAATTATATAATGAACAATATAATAATCATTATTTTTATAATAGTTAATACCAATTCATGTATTATTTTCTAGAATCAAACTGTAATTTGTACTAAACCTTAATTTTGCAAGAAGTTCTCGATCCATACATTTATAAAAAGGTCTGGATGTAAAATATCCACTCCAGTAATCTTGATCTTTATCTGCATATGTAAAGAAGTCACCAGTAAGTGATGGGAAGTCCTTATAATTCGATGAAATTTGTACAGTTTCAAAATAATCTTTTAATGTACCAAATGACGCCTTACAATTAGGAAATTAATTAGTATATTGTATCAAAAATGTCTAATCCAAATAACTAATTATGTATAAAATTAACCTCAACAAATAATGAGTCACTATTACTGTTAATATAGTCAAATAATTTTTGATAATTTGTCATCTGATAGTCCCATTCTTTGGCAGATGTATATCGAAAGTCATCTCCCAGAGGAACAAGTAGAACATTAGTTTTATATAGCTCTGCTTTTTTTTTATACTGATCCAATAACTTTAATGCTCTGTTAACAAATAATAAAGGTTTTATTATTATTTTATATTAATTGTATAATCAAAAATATTGAAGGCATCTATGTTCAACCTTTTCTTTACATTCTTTGAAGTAATTGTCATTGGAAACACTTTCCAAGGGCAGGATAGCCCAAATGTTGGAAATCTTTTAAAATCAAACTGACAGCAAACACTTGGATCTGGACCACAAGTATGAGGTATGTCATAATTGTAAAATGGCATCATATGTGTAAACATATCGTTTTTATCACTGTTGCATTGTGTATCTAAACATAGGAATTTGAGTAAAAAACATTTGAAATTCCCTTCCCATACAGATAAAATGAAGGTATTGTAGGATGTATACCCCAATGTTGTCTCCATTGAAATTCTAATTGTTTTTGTCTAGCCAAATACTTCTTAACAGAGTAATGTGTTCGTTGAATGACCAAACCAGAAAATTTCATTTTATTCAGTATATATGGCATAGTTGGAGACACACCAAAAGGGTCAATACACCAGCTATACCTGCAAAAATAATAACATATTACAGTAAATTTCTGTTAAAATTTATGAACAAAAAATTATTTCTAATTATTTTTGATGATTCAGATTTTTAATATTACTTTGAAGTAATATTTAAATTTTGCATTAGCCACTGATGCCCATTTGTAAGTTGTGTGATCATTGATGAATAGTGGGAATTTGCTTCATCTGTCATAACCCAACCACCAGTGACTATTTCCAATTGTCTGTTGTCAATCAATCTACACAATATATATATATATATATTTAAGTATAATAGATTAATTATATAAGTATTTAATTTCTTGATCAAAATTTATACATTTTCACTTTATTTTTTGTGCTTTGGTCAATACTGTTCCACCACAATGACAAATATGATATTTCTGCCCAGATGAATTTACGTCTATAGTCTTCTGATAATTTAATTACCATATTATCTAATATGTTTTTTGTTTCAAAATGATAGTATTCTTCAAAGGTTCGTTTCCAACCCGGGTCATTGTGTGAATGGGGTACTACAAATACCCTTAACTTATTATTAGCATTCCATCGTCCTTTAGTTATCTGGACATCCCAACCTTGTTTCCATGCACCTCCATCAATATTGTCAAATTTTAGTTTATCATATAAATCCCACATCTAAAATATAAAAATACAATAAAATATGGAAAATGTAATTTAAATTAATTATCTAGAGTTTAGTCTCCAATAAATTTGTAAATTGCACAAGCTCTCAGGCCTGATAATAGTTTTTACAAGTTTTTAAATTTACAAATATTTTAGTTGGGTATCTGATATAATTAATATTTTCAAGAATTCAACCATAAATTTTAAGTTTAATATTAGTATTGAAGTTTTGAATGATGAGGTATTTTGTATATTATAAAATAAATAGTAATTATCACTTATAATATGCAGTATTAGTCATAATTTTATGTATTCAAAAATTTATCATATAATTTAGGTAAAATAAGTTAGATAGGTATGTTTGATTTCTCTTAATACAGAATAGTTGATTTATTGTTTTACACAGGTCTGTATGTCTGTATAGACCCAAAAAATTATAAAACTCAAGAGGCCATACAAAATATACAATTAAATATGTTTGATTCTGCTTTATTTACAGTTTACAAAATAACAACTCACATTAATATTTGGATCACATATTCCACTTGACAAATATGCATCTTCAAAGTTATTTTGTGATGTAGACTGAAAATAGAAAATTAAATATTAAAAATCACTAAACATTTCTCAGTAATATTTTATCTTTAATAGGTACTTGAACACAAGTAGGTAGATAGACATTGAAAATATTCTTGCGTTACAGTAATATATAAGTTAAATTTAAATACATTTAGCAAGCGAACACTATTTAACTATTTTAAAAGATTGTCAAATGTTTACCAAATGTTATCAAGTTTACCTTGAGTGAATTAGATGCTTCAAGCACATTTTTTCTAAGGGTAATGTCCTGGTTATTTATTGTTTGTACATTTGATTCTAAAGAGTCTTCTTCTGACTGTATTTGTAATTCGCTTTCACCAGAAATCCATATTTTACTTTTTTCATTTGGCTAAAATATAGAAAATAAAAGTAAATAAATAATAATAACCAAAGATTTAGTGAACTGTTTGAAATTTACAGAGTGAATATTTTGATTTTCCAACAAAGAGTACAACAAGAAGCATATAATCAGCACTAAACACAGAAGTAACAATATAAATCTTTGTTTGAAGTTCATTTTCATGGTTGTGTGCTAATCAAATCATGTTTTTTTATTCAACAATACTATTATTCGCAAGTTTTACACAAATTTTTGTAAAAAAAAAAATTCACATAAAGAATAAACATAAACAAACAATTCAAAAAATGTCCCAAATGCTAGATAATTATTATTCATGACACAGAGATATAGAAGTATAATAATTACTATATATGACTGTATTCGTAATGTTTACAATGTTCAAAATGAACGTGGCTAATAAATAACTAATGATAATTAATGAACCCTTTTAAATTGTTAAATCACTGCAAAAAAGCAGACCCATCAGTTATCACAACATACTATCACATTATTATTCTGTGATGGTATCAGCCACAATCATAGATAATAAAAAATTAAAAACATTTTTACTAAAGAGCCTAATATAATATAATAATTACCTATTATAATATTATTATAGGCTCTCTTAATTTTAGATTCTGAACATAGTGAAGAAGCTTATGTTTTTACAATGATGTTTATTTTTATTTTTTTTTTCTTCTCTGTAAACACTTTTTCGTATAGAACCACTGGGCCAAAAGTTTCGATCAGTAACTTTATAGATCTAAAATCGGATCTAGTTGGTACTTTTGAGAGGTCATTTTTCAAATTTCTCAATACTTTTTTTAATAATGCGAAAAAACTGAAAAAAAATTTTCAAAAAACGGCAAAATATGCAATTACCGCAATTTCCGTAAAATTGAAAATTACTTTTTGACATAACTTCTAAAATAA
>JAIPRM010000228.1:0-68690 GCA_025469315.1 Stegophylla sp. TES_Ste_2020 | reverse complement strand
TTTTGGCGCAAGAAAATTTTCAAAGTGAGAAAAAAAAATTTTGGACATTTTTCTAACATTTTTTTTCTCATTTATTTTTTATATTATCAGCTTCCCTCGTTCAGAATCGTTTTATTGAAGAAAAGATTTATCGTTGCTTTAAAATTCAGTACACCCGTCAAGAGAATCCCACCCATCGTGCGAAGTATGTCCGGCTAGTTTTCATATATATATATATGTATATGTATATATTAAAATCGGTTTTTTAATATAATGATTGTGTGAGATAAGATAAACGAATTTTATTTTTATTAACTAGGTAGTTGATTGATTAATTATTTTTCATATACTTTACAAAGTGTATAACATTTTTCGGTGTGATTCCTAAAAGTGAACAGAAAATAATAGGTTGTAGGTAATAGGAACAAGATAGGTAGGTACCTAAACTAAAACGGCAAATAAAACTATGGTCAGCAAAAATGTTCATATTATATGAGATATGTAGCAATTCCAAATAATTAAATAATTTCTAAAATCAAAACAATGAAACAGTAAAAGAAATGTTAAAAAGATATTAACAACCGGAGAAAATACCTATTAACTCTTCATTGGGGAATTGGTTTCAGTCTTTTTTTTTTTTTCTAACGATTTATAAAGTATTTTATAAATCTAAACAACAAAGTCATTAAATTAAAATTAAATACCTACAAGAAATTAGATCGAATAAATTACGCGCATCACGAATTCGAACAATTAATATACCACCCCTCAGTTCACAACACGCGCCTTAAAAAAAACCATTAGGTCGTACGTTGATACTTTGCCTGCAGAATATGAATTGTGTCTCAAAAATATTTATCTCAAAGAGTAGTGTACGAATCGCGTCTCTTCGTTATACCATTGACTATGGATACTATCTATATTCTGTGTACTCAATGGTTATACGTTATAATAAAATGTCATTTGTGAAATAATACTGTTATACGATATTCAATTGATTGAAAATATACCAATTACTTTTGACGATATTATACAAGTGCCAGATTTCTTATCAAGCTCACCAATATTTTAAACGTTTATCGTTTGCAGAACGAATGTAACAAAAGAAAAGCCCGTTATATTTCGCATCATGGGTATTCTTCGCTCCTTGGATGGGAGGGAATCGGACATTTCGGTGGGTGGATATTTTTGCGCTGCATTTTTTTAAAATTTTTAATTCTAAATAAAATCATTATTGGGTTCGGTCATATAATAATTTTTCAATCTAATCTAAATAATGTATATCTTTGTTTACAATTTTATATAATTAGTAACATTGCACTGTAAATCGTTTACAATCGTGTTATAAAATAGTAAAAAAAGGAGATTTTTGTACAAGGTTGATTTATGTACATCTTTGATAAATTTAATTACAATTATACAAAACATTTTTGAAAGTGTTGTAATAAAGACAAGTGTAAAAGTGTAAAAATGAGTTCTCACTGGGATTAATGATAAAAAAATTTTGTAAGTTTACTAAAGAGCTTATCGATAATTACCGATTATCAGTCCGACAAGTCCCCATGTCGCGCAGCAAGTCGATTATCAAGCCACCGAAATGTTCGCACGTTGCACAGCAAGCCGATAGTTGATATCAATTTGAATCGAGGGCTATTAAAACTAAAACTATTGAGAATTTCAAAAAATAACCTCCAAAATATGCCTTCTTGACTCAAATTATGATTAAAAAAGTTGCTGTTTGAGACTTTTGGACAAGTATTCTTGTACGAATCTATTTTCTATACGAAAAGTTGTACACTTAAAAAATAAATAAATAAATAAAAATAAACATTATTGTAATTTGTAAAAACAGAATCTAAAAATAAAATAAATCACCAGGGGTGTTCACAAACAGATAATGAGTAATAACTATAAGAACGCCATAGCAGTACAAATATTGAGAGAGAAGACTGAAGAGACTATAGAGTGTATTTACTGATCATATTAGAACATTTTTGCTTATGTATAATTTTATCATTTTATTCTGTAATTAAGTATCAACTAGTGCTGGCTGAAAAAGATGCGTAAAAAAAATTGAAGTGAAAATCAACAAAGCTATTTTCGATGCCCACTCGCAAATTCCGACGAATCCGTTCTCATTCATTTTGAAAATCTAATTACATACATTAAACAGTTGGTGTACTACGAGTATTACGAATTACATTGGTGGAAAATGAAATCATTCAGAAAATGCTTGTTTGGAGATTTACCGACAATACGCAGGTAAAATTTTACATTTTTATATGCCCATTAATGTCGGGTTGAGGCGAACTACCAAAATTTGTGTACTTTTAAGGCGTCAAATTTTCAAATATTTACACCCTCGACATACCTATGTGTAGACAGCCTATAAATCAGAGAGTGGCCACTGGTGTCGTCATTTCTGATTGGTTCCTGTATTTTCAATAATGAAATTTCGACCAAACAATATTAAATAATCAATATGAAATGTTATTGTTTTATTACTGATAGACACATTTATAATATACTAATGATAATTCATAATATGAATTTGTATTACTTCATTTGGAGGGCTATAATATTTCGGAAAGTAATTGTCCGAACCCTAAAATCCGGAGTCAATTATGACATTGAACGTTTTCAAAACGTTATCGAACATTATATTATGTATAAATGTAGATTAGTTCATCGGTTAGTTCATAGACCTATTATCTCAACCTATCAAAAAAAAAAAATTGATTTCCTTTGAATTTTTAGAAGAATACATTTTATTTCTCCCTGTTATATTTTCGTTAATCTTGTCACCCTAAGGTATCTACTACTTCAAAGTCATAAATATCATAGTAATAATAATTAATTATCAAATGAAATATACGATCGGGCGTTTTAAAGATATCAATTAAATTTGTTTTGATAAAAAGTGATTTTCTTAAATTATAAATTATCGTGCAAAATGTATAATTACGAAAGAATAATATTAAACTCATTATTAGATCACGTCGACCACACTAATGTCAATGTTAGGTAGACACCTTTTTTTTTTTTTTATGGTATAGTTCACATCAATACACACAATATATGTATACGAATGCCAAATAAATTACTGGTGAAATCGCATGGAACACGCTGTAATATTATTATTTTATTATTATCGTTCTTTATATAGATCGTATTGTAAAGATGTTTACTATTATATGACACAACGTGTCCACATGATAATCGGAAAGACGGAAAATCGGATAATTCAGTTCGTATCTGACCGTTGTGTGCAATCGTATGTTATAATACATAATAATACACACGCTTTACTGCAAATTCGAGAATATTCATTTCAATGTATAAGCCAAATTTTATTTTAATATGTTATTAATACCGACTGAACATTATCCGTTAAAATAGCGTTTTCCATATGGCTCTTCGACATGTTTTTCAATAGTTATTTTATTAAAAAAAAAAAAAGTTGTTTGTTTGTTTACCCGATTAAATCACGTCTAAAGTAGCTGCTAAAATCTGAACCGTAAGTACATTTTTTTGATCAGTCATTAAAATACCTATTCATATTGTTAGTTTCATGCTTCCGATATTCGTTTACCGCAGTAATAAGCGGCAAATTCTCTGGTCAAAAGAGCCAAAGATGTGTTACAACGATCAAGATTTTTTGAGAGCCAAATTTATATTTTTCAAGAATCATGCGTTTAGGAATTGGTTTAAACTAGCTATTAACTTTGAAAAAGAAGCGTAACATACTTCGTACGATAGTTATTTTTCGCTCCTCGAGTAGGATACTCTTGTGGGTATAATGTATTTAAAGAAACGATAAATAATCATTTATTCAATGAAAGGATTCTGTGCGGAATGAAGTTAATTAATTAATACAAAATAAATATTGCTGGTTTTATAAAAAAAAACAATAATAACAGTTATTATAATAATTTATAACATAAAAATTGAGAACAGGAAAAAGATTTGATGAAAAAACTGAGTTAAACTAGTGTTTGAAAACAAAAAAAATGATTTTCCATATTAAAAATCTTCTTTGACCCGAATATTCTTCATATTATCTATTTGTATTAAAATTTCCATAAAATTTGGATTAGAAAAAAAGTTCTAAAGGCGTTTTTGTCAAATTTTAGATAGTTCTTCCAACAACGAAAAAAATGTACTTTGTTTCCACTGTAGTTTACGATTAAGATTATTTAGATGAGACGTAACGTTTATCATAAAATTATGGCAGAGCTACACTTAAATAACTCGCGAGTCGCTGTTTTCCAACCAATGGTTAATCGCCTAATTCGCATTTTTTACAATATAGTCGACATTTTTTTTTCGGCATTTTAGACTGAATTTTGTTGCACGTTTTCAAAAATGATTCCGTGGTCTATTTTTTCAAAAACAGTATATTGCACCAGGCTTGATCGTGATGCGGAATTTTATTAATTTTTATGTAGGTAAATGTTTACAAATTATTTTTTGAAAATTCCACTCATTTTAAATTGTACCGAAAGCACCACTTATGAGTAAAATACATTTTCGTAAAATGTCATAAAATAAACAAATATTTATCATCGTTTAGCCAGTGGTCTACTGTTAGTTTGCACTTTTTATGTACAGTCAAAAATGATAGATTTAGAAAAATCGAGTCACCGGGCACCATCGTTAATAAAATTCATTTTATGTAGCAATTAGTTTTAACCATGTAATCACTCTTTAAACTATTATAGTTTAAAAAAATTAATTATAGCATTAAATTGTGACTAAATGGACAAAATTTATAAAATAAAACTGTTCAGATATTATATCATTTGAAACTTGTAATACTTATTAAGTATTATTAGAGAAGACTATTTTTGTTATTGTAATTTTTTCAATTTTTCCTTTCTAAATAAGTAGTAAATAATATTCTTACAAGTATAGGTATGCACTTATAATATTTTCACTAATATCGCGGCGATTGAGAATCACTGGTAAATGTATACAGTACACGTGTGTATGTGAACAAATTTTATATTATTCTAGTAATACCATTTAATTAGAGTTTTCCTATTACGTGTAGGTATGTCTTAATTAATCAGATATTGGCTTATCATGGGTCTTCCTACTTAGCAACCCGACCTGGAGCGTATAATCAAACGATGGATATATTTTTGTCTTTTAATTGCAGCGGTAACTCACATCATAATTCATAATAATACAATTTTTATCATTGACATGGCGCCGACGCGGTCAAAAGACTGCAGGTTTGTTTTTTCTTGCCCAGCGTGGACATATTGTTAAATATAATATACAATAAAATATGGAATATACATATTATGTATGTAATATTATATACATAATAAGTATATGTTACCGTGAATGTCCGCAATTAGTGAATGCTGACCACAATTCTGGCCACGATGGTAACCATGTTACCATGGTCATAATAGTTCCTATAATTTATTAGTTGGTTACTATCAAATTTTCTATAGCAACCTAAATAAATAAATAAAAGCGAAATAAAATGACAAGTGTTAACCCTTTAAAATAATGTGAATTTCAAAAATTCTAAGTATAAAGTTAAAATTACCATCTAGAGCCGAATTCTAATTCAAAAATTGACTGGGCAAAACTTTTGGATAAGTGTTTCAATACGAAAAAGTATTCACAGAACAGAAAAAAAAGTGTGTATACTTCATACCGTGGGGTGTACTTCACACCCCGGGTGCGATGCTCTCAGCTGGTGTATTGAATTTTAAAGATACTACTCGTATAAATTATTTCTTCAATAAAACAACTCTGTGCGGAGATTTAACTAACACATAATAATAATTATCAGTTTTGAAGCATTGAACTTTAAATATATAGAACTACAAATTATTTTGTTACATTCAACATTTATGAAAAACGAAAATTGATTTTCATATATTTCTTTAATTCTAATGAATATTCCATAAATAATTTCAAATAACAATAAAATATAAGTATTATAATAAAATAATGAAGTGGCTTTAATTATCATAAATCCACATTAATTCACTATAACATAATTGATACTAATGTTTATCGTGTCGCCTATGGTTAGTCATGGTGGAAAAAAGTGCAAAATATTTATTTTACCGGGTAATGTGTGAATCCGGTACCGTCGCATTCGAACTTAACGCTTTAACCACTAGACCACAAGGAATGGGTGGGTAAACTGTTACAATAGTAGGTAAGGTATTCATTATAGTACCCGAAAATATTGTATTTTCAAAATAGAATAATTAGAAAACTATTGAAGCGCGCGAATTTTTTTGGAAAAAGTATTGAGAAATTTACCGTTTTAAGTACCATCTGTGTGTGATTTTAGATATATAGAGAGATACTGATCGAAATTTTTGGGTAAGTATTTCTATACGAAAAAGTGTTCACAGAAGAAGAAAAAAAAATCATGGTAAAATTGTATAAATTATATTTTATATAAAGTCATATTAATCGCTTTGTTCAGAATGTAAAAAAAACATACTAGCCTCCATCCCCCTCCCCCTCAAAAAAAAAAAAATATTCAATTATTGCGTCAATGGTACTTTTTTGTGATATATTTTTCTCAATTTATTTCCAAAGTACTTAATTAATAATTCTGACGTATACAATACAACACGGCAGTTATATATAAGTGTTATAACAATACGTAAAAGAAATCTTTTAAATTATATATCCATTTATCTCCAATATACAAAACTGTCTTTCGAGCCACAATTTCCGTCTGTACGTTCCGACTTAAAATTATCTATTTAAATAATCTATATTTTGGTGTTGGTCATAAAACACCTTAATAACAATACGAGGGGACCGAACAAGGTTTTTCTATTATTTTCAAGTCGAATAGAAATGGTATATCTGGTGTTTCGCAAAAAAAAAAAAATACATCAACCTTTCGCTCGAGAAACAAAAATGAAAAATCCATTCATACGTTGATTTTCGTTCGTGCACACAAATGCGTGTTATTTTGATGGGATACGTGCGAATGCGAAAACGAGATAATAACATAAGAAAAACACTGGTTTCTATATAAACGGATCGGTCCACAGGAAGTCGAAGATGTGCAGTTTGTCGAATGCAACACAAAAGGAACGCCGGAAACGCCGGACAGTATCGTCGCGTAGCCGATTATTTTCCAATTAAAGTGTTTAACATACCTGTTCGATCGTTCCACACCTGCACATAATAACGTACGTATTAAAATACATTAGGTGCATACGTAGGTGATTAGGGGACCCTGATGGACCCGCGTGTGAATCGGATTGATTTCTATTGGATCTCCGATTCGCACTGGCATTGTTGACGGATACGTTGACTAAGAAACGTCGTCATTACACACTCGTCACAGCCATGTTCATGTGCTCAAGAGATCGCCAGCTCTGTAGCGTGTAAAAAGGTGCGACCCGACATTTCGCGGTGTGTCACATTTCGTGTCGTCAGTTTTTATCGCGGATATTCATTTTGTACGTTTCGATTTTATTTTTTTTCTTCGCCGCCCACGAGATGGTAAGTACATAGTATAAGCTGATGTTCTGAGCATGGCTTTTTTTTTTCAAACCATTTAAACTCTGGTTTTGCAGTGTCATATAGACATACATATATGACTGAGGTACCTCGTATCTAAATGCTTTTTTTTTTGTGTCCGTCTTGCATTTTAATTATTTACAAATTTTTTTTTCGCGTAAAGGTAAAACAAACGAATTCACGTTCGTGATGTCTGATTTATTTATTATTATTATTATTTAATCAAGTCGTTTATGCATAATAAATTTATTTATGTTCAAGTGTTCTCTGGTATTTTGTTGAAAATAATTAATGTTGATTTAAATATTATAAATTTTCATAATTTTCCAACTTAAATAACTATTTAAAAAAAAATTATATTTATATATCTTGCATCTATAGTGTCTTGTATTTTGAATCTAAAGGCAAAAAAAGTGTCTTGTATTTAGAATATTTTTGAAAATGTGAAATGTGTCTTGTATTAACCTTGTATTTAAAAATGAAAATTGATCTACCTATATCTAAAATCTTGATAACTTTTTTTTTCAAGTATCTTGCCCATCCCTGCTTACGCGCGGTTTAATCGTACGAGACATATTATCAGTACTCATGTACATGATTCTCTTTGTATGACGACAGCCAAAAAAACGAAAGCTCTCGTCACTAGTATTTTCACTTTATTTTATTTAACCACTACGCGCTATTTTTATTTATAAAAAGCGGTTTTCTATAAAAATTCTAATTTTGTGGTAGGAATTACTTACGTTTTTTTTAGATTCTGAATGAAGTGAAGAAGCTAGTGTTTTTACAATGATGTTTATTATTATTTTTTTTTCGTGAACACTTTTTCGTATGGATCTACTTGTCTAAAATTCTCAATCAGCAACTTTTTCAAACCGGATTTACCTCTAGTTTGTACTTTAAAGAAGTAATTTTTTGAATTTCTCAATTCTTATTTTTTTTTTTTTTTGGATAAAACTACCCAAAATTTGACTAAAAAAAGATTCGGAAACCATAATTTTTTAATTCAAACTTTATGAAAATTTAAAAATAGATTGACAATAATATAAGAAACATTTTAGCGCAAGAAAATTTTGAAAATGTGGAAAAAAATTGTGGACAATTTACCAACACTTATTTTTCTCGTTTTTTCCTTTTCTTTATTTATTAGATAAAAAAAAGTAAAGTAATGTGAAGTTAAGTAAAGTAAAGTATAAACAAGAAAGCCGGACATACTTTGCACCACGGATATTCTTTGCTCTTCGGATCAGATACTCTTGGTGGGTGTGTTGAAAATGATGACTATTATTGTTCTTTATATTATTAACTTCCTTTGTTCAGAATCGTCTTATTGAAGAATTGATTTATCGTTCCTTTAAAATTCTACACATCCACCAATAGTATCTGAGCCGAGGAGTAAAGAATATCTGTGGTGCGAAGTTTGTCTGGCTTTCCTGTCTATACTTTACTTTATTTAATTTTTTGCCTACTTTTTGAAAATCAAAATTGTGTTTGAAATAAATTAATTTAACAAAAATTATATTTTTTTTGGTGGAATTATACGTATAAAAGGCGAACATACTTCGTACCATGGGTATTTTTCACTCCTCGGATGGGTGTGTTAAATATTAAAGAAACGAGAAATAATTTCATTAATAAAATAATTCTGAGCAGAAGTTATTTATTATAAAGTTTATTATTATTAAAAACAATTTATCCTTTACTCCGACAGTTTTATATCATAATATTAACTGAGAACAGGAGGAATAAATTTATAAGAAAAAAGATGGAAAAAAGTGATGAAAAAAAATTTTCGTATTGGTAGTATTAAAAATTTTCTTTTAGCAAAATATTTTTTATATTATTACTTTACTAAATTGAAATTTACATGAAGTTTGGATTAAACGAAAAGTTTTAAAGGCATATTCAAATTTTCGGAAAAACTATTGAGAATTTTGAAAAATGATCTAAAAATACATTTAGAGACAAATTATTATTTAAAAAGTTGACTTGCTGACGATTTTTGAGTTTTTTTCAGAAACAAATATGTATAATTAATGAATAGGGCTGCGTATTACATTTTCAACTTTTAGTATCAAGGATTTTGAATTGTATTAGATGCAAAACTTTTAAAAAAAAAACGAGATATTTCCAAAATACTATACTTATCTCAAAGTGGTCATATTATTTTCTATTTATGTTGTACTATTGTTGAAAATGCGTGAAAACGTGTCTGATAATATTTGTATTGGAGTTGCGATTTTAAATGTTTGCCATATGGAACAAATGTGACAATACTAACAACCAACGTGTTCGTTTATATTATATTTCGCGTTTAAGAAACAGTCTAAACAATTCCGGAAGTCTTACTGTTTGAGCCTTTCAATCTAATTTCTTGCGTTTCGTTGCATCTGTTCCTCGTATTATGTTCCTCCAAATCCATGCGAATCCATTGATTATTCGCCAATTTGGTGTTATACTATTTGACTGACCAGCCAGTTTGTGGTGTTGTCTAAATCTACAATAGCGTCGAGATCTATTCAAACAGGTACCTAACCGTTAACAATAAAGTTGATGTCATGATCCAGGACTCTATTATAACTACCGGATATCGTCCCTTCGCTATGTTTGTCTTTCAAAAATTGTTAAGTGTATTTTGTTCTTTTCTGTTTTTTCTTTCTTACGTTATATTTATTCAAGTCATCTATATACCTACTGTTTATAAAATAACCAACACGACTCGAAAAAATGTTCGAATAAAAAAAAGATGTGTGTTTTTGAAATGTGAGTTGGAAACATGAACAGAATGTGTTCATGATCACTTCATTATCATATATTGTGTTCGAAACAGCGTGTTTTATTTGTATATCGCTACGCAATATTCCATACAATACTGAAATATATCAATGCGATGACAATATTATTCAAGGATGGTTACAATACTTGAAAAAAAGTAACTAAGATATTATATACATTTCACCTGTTGATACAATATGGATTCTTTGTAATTGTTTTTTTTATTTTTAAACATTTTCAAAAATATATACTAGATGTAAGACATTTTCCCCCCATTTATATATAAAATACATTTTATTTTTTTACAATTATTTAAGTAGAGAGATGATTAGTGATCTATGGATATATGATATTTATAAACATTAAATATGACACTGTTATTTTGTATGTTTTGAACCTTTTTGATTTTTATGGCATTTTTTTTTTTTTTTTACTCTTTTGCTGTTTTTAAAGGCATTTATCATATATTTCTTGCAAACAAGTAAATAAAAATCGAATTATCTCTTCAACAATAAAAAAAACTTTTAAGAATGATTTGTTTTGGCATGTTTTTATCTCGAGTTCTTTCTTTACGACAGCGTTTCTCAAACTGCGTAAATATAAAACCCACTGTGAATGTGGGTCGCGAAAGATTTTTGGGGAGATATGTGGGTCGGGGTCCTAAAAAGATTGAGAACCACTGCTTTACGCAATTGACTGATTGTCGTATTTTGCTCGCAGGTAAAAGTTATGGAATACACGGCCGTTGGTTATCACCAGCAACAGCAACAGCAGTGGCAAAATAATTTCGGACAGAATGCGCAGCAAAACGATGGCGGTGGTGGTGATGAGTTTCGTCTGACAAATCACGAGTTGTTTTCGCCGCGAAGACGGCGCGAGTTCACGCCCGACGACAAGAAGGATCGGATGTACTGGGACCGGAGGCGCAGGAACAATGAGGCGGCCAGACGATCCCGGGAAAAAAGGCGACTCAACGAGCTGGTGCTCGAGCAGCATTTGCTCGATCTGAGCAAGGAGAACTACGTGTTGAAGCTGCAAATGATCGCCATCAAGCACAAGTTCGGCGTCAGTGGCGAGGACGCCATCGACACGCAACAGGTTGTTACATAATTGATAACAGCGTATAATAACCAAGGCCGTATCTGGCCGTATTTTTTCGGGAGAGGTTCAAAATATGTTTTGGGTGTTTGCAAACAGGGTGAAAAAAATTGTTTGGTGGGTAAATGGGTGATAGAAAATTTTCATATTTTTCACATTATTTTCTATCAAAATCTAAATTTTCATAAAGTTTGAATTAAAATAAAATAAGGAACGTAATTTCTACACGAAAATGTGTTAACACATAAAAAATACAAAATAATAAACAACAAAATAAAAACGTTAGCTTCTTCACTTCCCTCAGAAACTAAAATTAAAAACGCCGTCAGAGGCGTGTACCTCGCATGTCGTCACCCTTTGATCCGTGCTAGATTATGAATACGATTAATCTACACGCATAGCAGGAACATGAAATCGTACAAAATTTTCGTATTGAATATTTTAGTATTTTAAGCTTTGATACTTATAACTAGGGCCCGGATTTCAATACGAAATTTGTTTCATGTGACAGAGACATTAAAACTAAAACTTTTATTTTGCATATTTCGATGTTTTTTCATTTTTAGAGTATATTACAGTATTTTTCAGTCTTTTTATTCGTTTTAATGCATATTTGAACAATTAACCTACAATTTTAATTTATAATATTTGTACATTATACAAGTCAATAATTTAAATTTAGCTAATTAAAAATATTACTATCCAGGTTTTTTGGTTTTTTCTTTAATAATATCTGTAAATCTTTCTGTAATTGCTATCGACAGATAGCAAACAGTAAAATAAATCAAAATATTAAAATGTATAGGACCTCTTTTCAGTGCATTTTCGCAATAAAATACATTTTTGAAGGGCATTTCCAAGGGAAAATACATTTTTTAAATGCATTTTTGACTGTTTTTGGAGCATTTTTCGAGAATTTTTAGTGCATTTAAATCCGGGCCCTACTTATAATTTTTTACGAAAAGTTTCATTTTGGAACATTTTAACCTTACGCCTCTGACCCTGTCACGAGGACGTTTATAAAATAAAGTCTTCATAGTACATACAGAAAAACTGTGCGCTCACAAGACGCGTGATTTGTAATTATTATTGAAAACGTTACCCGCAGGTAATGGCCACGTTGCCGGTGTACGAGCAGACTTTTCGAAACGTCATGAAACGGGCGAGAATGTCGGTGTCGATCTCGCCGCCGCCGCCGCCGAGGGGTTACTCGCTGAGGCAGAACAGCGACGACAGCGGTTCCACGCCGCCGTCCGTCACGCCACCTCGGAACGCCGTCCAAACTGACGACAGCCCTGGGGCACAGCAACGGGAAGTGCCGGCCGACGATCGACGGGGAAACGGTGACTTTTCGTACGGGTATGATAATTATTGTTCGCTGTTCGCGTCGCTGCTGCAACCGTTGCCGCCGTCGTGGACGCATCCCGCGGCCGCAGCGATGACCGCGGATGGCGCGTTGAACCTGAGCCGTCGGGCCGCACAGCTGCCGTCGTCGCCGCCGCCTGGCCACGATCCGACCGGTAGCGGCGACGAGGCCGTGGTGGCGATCGACCTCAGTCGACCGTCGCGGAGCACCTACGACCACGGACCGATGATGCCCGGCTCCTACGGGATCGTGGACGACGGCGGCAGCAAGAAGCGCAAAAGGACTCGGCTGCTGCGGGACGCGCAGAGCGCGTGTTACCGTTGCCGCGACCGTCCAGAGAGCAGCAGCGACGAGCACGATTCCGGCATCGGTCTGTCGCGCGCACAGGACTGGACCGGACTACTGGACGGCTTCACCGGCGCCGCCGCCGCCGGATACGGACTCGGGCCCAAGTCCGGATAGATCGCGGCGGGCTCGCGATCCATTTCATCGTCATCAAGGCGGTAAAATCGTTCGCACTATAATATTATTACCTATTATTATCATATATTATATTATATTATTATATTTTTTTTCTTTTTCATTCGCTCTATACTTTTATAATACATTATATTGTTTTTTTCTCCCACGATTTTACTACAATTTTGTAGATTTAAAATTTTAAAATTTGAGAATGTCCGTGCGTGTTTTTTTCTTGTATAATTATTTTATTACACACTGTACTTTACAAGCATGCGGTTTTCGCAGTAAATTATGTTATATTATTGACAACAAATATTTATTGTATCAAAATTTTTATGATATTTGTAATAGAAACTTTTATATTATATACGCTTTAAATATCCTTACTGATATAGTTTCGATGTTACACGACGTGTTCATCTAAGAATTGAAAAAAAATTGTATTTTTTTATTAAATAAAATTAAACAAACGTTTAAATTGATGATTTTTTCTTTTTTATACTTAAACCAAATTTTAAACAGTGTTTTTTTTTTATTTATATGGCAATAGTGTTCCACCCCTACCTGGGAGGCGTGAAATTTATTATGTTTTATTATTATTAATTCGTATGATATTATAGGTGTAGTACTTTACAAAATCATAAATTTTACAACTTAAAAATATTTATTTCTTAACTCATTGATTTTGTGATGCTACAATAATAATAACAAAAAAATTTTTTTTTATAATAATAGTTTCTTAATTTTGACGGCAGATGGCGTTTTGTTATAGTTTCATTAAAACGAACGAATTTTTTACATTAGAATGTTTGCAATAGTGGTATTTTTTTGATTTTTCATTACTGCAATTAATTTGTGTATATAAACTTGATGAGTTGACGCTTCCAATCGATTTCTGTCGGTTTTTTCACAACTTTTTTTCAAAAAATCAATTTTTTTTTAAAATGTTGAGCTAAAATTTTTGAAGAGGGATTTTTATATTGAATTTTCACCAATGAGCCAATGTCTACTTAGGATATTAACATGATTCACCCATCAACTCAACCAAAACCTAAACGAATTCCTGCAAACTGTAATTTTTTGAGTCTGATGAGGAGAAGTAACTAAAATTCCTTTTTTTGTTTGAATAAAAACAGTCAAACCCTTGTATAATGTTTAATTATTCATCCGTAAGAAATTTTATTGTACCAAAATATTCTCAATGAAATTCTCTATCTAAGCACCAAATTTCAAAACAATCGGTTAGGCCAATTTTCTTATATGTACGTTAAAGTGCGTAATTTTAGGAATAACTAACGAATTTCGTCGAAATTCTGACTTTAAACGGGTATAAAAAAAAAATTGACTAACGATTTTTGATATTTTTTCAGATTAATTAGACATATATGTCAGTGAGATCATGTTAAATTTTCAAGTCTTAATATCAAAAATCAAAAGTTTTATTACATAAAAACTAACAAAAAATGAGAAATTTCCGAAATTTTCAAAATGCCGTACTTAACTCAAAATTGTTCAAATCTTTTCGAAATTTATATGAAATGTTTTCGTACCTGTTTTTAATGGTTGGTAAAAATTTCAAATCTCTAGCTGCATTATTTTAGAAGTTATGTCAAAAAGTAATTTTCAATTTTACGGAAATTTCGGTAATTGCGTATTTTTGTCAATTTTTCGACAGTTTTCCCCCATTTTTGGAAAAAGTATTGAGAAATTGGAAAAATGACCTCTCTAATGTACCATCTGGGCACAATTCCGATTCTATAGAGATACTGATCGAAACTTTCGAACAAGTATTTCGATACGAAAAAGTGTTCACAGAAAGAAAAAAAAAAATAAAATAAAATAAACATCATTGTAAAATCATAAGCTTCTTCACTTCGTTCAGAATCTAAAAGAAAAAACACACAGATTTGTAAATCAATACATTCCTCGCGATCGCTCAGTATCTAAAATGGAACATTTTGATTTCCCGGAGATAGTCATGAGGGATAGAAAGACATGCCGTTAAAATAAAGGACATATGGGATGTCTGGCAATTATAGATATCCATTATTTAAATATTATACACTATTCAGTTGTATCCAGTACCCAGCATCTACAGTTTAAGATAATATACATCATGGTCATATCACAGAATAATATTATATAACTTACAATAGTTCTTACTTCTTATCTTGGTCTTAGTAGGCATGCAGCATTTTGTTAGCATATTATATCCATAGTTGTTATTGATAACTATCAACAGGTTCTTATTTTATGAGATCATGCCATCAATTACTGTCTTGTTAGTAGTAATTTTTTATTTGTGATAATAACTGACTGATAATTTCAGTTTTAACTTTCAAACTATTTTTTCCTGTCTAAATTGTCAAATATTCTTACCCAACTATTTGTTTTTAATTTTCTTGTAATTGTTATTATTAATAAAAATCAGTTTACTCTTTTTCCATCGCATAGCAACTGAAAAAATATTATATTTGTACGTATTTAGAAAATAGATTTTTTTACTTTTTAGTTAAGATGTAATTTTTTATCATACTATTTAATATTTTATCACAGATTTATTTACTCAGAATACATCAACTCAAAAACTGTGTGAATCGAATAACTGTTAAACCTTATTTTGTTTGACTTCTAGCTGATCGTGTCTCCACCAACTTATCGGTTACTATTCATTATTTGATATTGTATACATTTAAATTTTGTCTTAAGTATATGCTGTATTATATGTATTGTAAAAATAATTAATGAAAACATCATTTCTTTACATTTAACGAGGAATTTTTCTGAATTTACATTTTTAAGAAAACTGTATCTATTTAAATGGTGGTATTTGAAATTATGTTAAGACTACATTGAAATTATAAATATTAAAAAGAAAGCCTGTCCGGCTTTTTTTAGCCGTACATACTTCGCACTACGGATATTTTTCGCTCCTCGGGTTAGATACTCTGAGGGTTTGTAGAATATTAAAGAAATGATAAATAATTTCTTCAGTAAGACGATCCTGAAGGAAAGAAGTTAAGAATAATATATAGATCAATAATCATTTTCAACACACTTACCAGGAGTATCTGACCCGAAGAGCAAAGAATATTCGTGGTGCGAAGTATGTTCGGCTTTCTTGCCTTTACTTTACTATACTTTGTTTTGGTTTACTTTCCTTTCCTTTCCTTTTTATCTAATAAATAAAAGAAAAAATATTTAATAAGAAAAAAAAATGTTAGAAAAATGTCCAATTTTTTTTCACATTTTCAAAATTTTCTCGTGTCAAAATCTTTTATATGTCATTGTCTATCAATTTTTAAATTTTCATAAAGTTTAGATCAAAAAATGATGGTTTCTGAGTTTTTTTTTTCAAATTTTAGGTAGTTTTTCCAAAAAAAAAAATTGAAGAATTGAGAAATTTAAAAAATTACCTGTTTAAAGAACAAATTAGAAACAAATTTGGTTTCATAAAGTTGCTGATTGAGACTCTTGGACAAGTATTTCCACACGAAAAAGTGTTTACAGAAAAAAAAAAAGAAATGAAATGTCACACAAATTAACGATGCTCTTAAGCTTTGGAAAAGTTGAAAACTATAAAACACTACAAGCGGTAGCACAACTAAAGAATGAAAAAATTGAATAGTCTCAAAAAATAAAGTTTTTTCTTTTTAAAGAATTGCAGAAATTGAATGTTTTAAATAGTTACCTCTAATATCATAAATTTAAATTCCGTTTATCCAGGCTTCCATTTTTTTATTTATAAAAACACAAAATTTAAGAATCAACAGTTCCCTTATTTTTATTTGACCACTGAATAGATTTATATAACCCATAATAAATATCTTATACAATTATACATTGTTTATCTTTCTTATAATAATATACCAATGTCATCCATATTCTATGATATTATTTTATACAGAATTCAACCGACAAAGCGAATATTCTCGGAAATATTTGTGAGAATTTTCAAGAAAATTCCCAATGTTCGTTTTGAAATATTTGTTGCTTACATCACTAGTTGTAAATTTATCAGACTTTATGCTAATCTAGTAAAATGAACTTTATGAAATAAAAACTAGAATTAATTTTGAACAATTTCTTGAAATTCGTACAACTTAAAAAAATGATGAAATAGACATCAGCTGTTTTTTCCTCCTCATTGGCTTTATATTATCTTTTATAGTTTTATTGCGGCTTTTGATTGATTAAAATTAAAACTAATCACTTCAACTCTGGCAGATATATTTTAAGTAGTTTGTTTTTAATGTTCGTGCACCACTATCTAATGACCAATAGTTATTACTCAAAATTAAATATTATTTTACTTAACACATAGTACACTATATCACAATTCATTCGTTTCAGTAAAATGGAACAGGTTTTCGTTTACGGAACATTGAAACAAAATCAACCCAATAATCATCATCTATACGAAGTCAAAAATGGCAACGCAGTATTTAGAACTACGGCTAGTACGGTTGAAAAATATCCTTTAGTAATTTCCACTAAATATAATATACCGTTTTTATTACAAAAAGAAGGCGTTGGACACGTAAGTGAAAAATACACATATTAAATTATAAACAGTGTTTTATTATATAATATACGGGATTTTAGGAAATTAGTGGTGAAATATATGATGTCGATGCAAAAATGTTGGAATTTCTTGACGATTTTGAAAATCATCCAAATTTTTATGTTCGTCAAAAGACTAAAGTCAAAACTACAGAGGGCGATATAACCGAGTGTTGGATATATTTTTTACCCAAATATCCGGACACTTTTTTAGAACTAGAATTTTTCAATAATTATGATTCGTTTGGTAAACACGGGCTTTTGTATGTCACAAGGTATCAAAGAGATCCAGAAGATCAATTGCAGTTATCGAATTGGAATAATTTAAATCATTATTCTAGTTTATGATGTTTTAATTATTTTCCAGCGAAGACATACAATCACTAGAATCAGCATTTCAAGATGATCAATAAAATAAATGTAAATATAAACATATATGTATATAAAACACTTTATCAGTACAAAATGTTTTATTTAATCAATTGAGTGTAAAAAAATCTAAAACAATATTAATTTAAGACTATACTAGTGTAAATTTCTTAATCAAAGCATATTGCACAATGTGTTTTAATAATACAAATAAAACGTTCATTTAGGTATAAAAAGTATGTGTATGAATTATCGATAACTTGTTATAAATATAAAATAATGGTGCTAACTTACATTTTAGGAGAAACAATCATTTTTAAATAAATCACACTTTCAATTTTAATTGACTAGAAACAATTTCAACTTTTAACTCTCATTGTTATTACCAAAACTTAACAATATTAAATACAAAATGTTTTAAATAAGTTTTATTATTCAATTTCCGTAACTGAACAATTATTCACGTCCATAACTTTTATTCTATAACATTGTATGTGCTGTAACACGACCAGTGCTGCTTCTTCACGTCCCAATTCATTTAAGCGATCAATCAAAGTACCTGAAATAATTCATTATTTTACCATTGAAATTGGGTTTTAAATTATTTTTGGTTTTTGTTAATTTTCACCTATTGTTGGAGCAGGTTGGACAGTCGTCCATGTGTCTATCAGTGCTAGAAAAGGACTGGTTGGACCATTTTCGAATAATTGAACTTTTGAATCTAATCCAATATTGAGAGCAAACAATGCCCAATCTCTACCTAATGGATGTACTGGATCAATGAGACGACTCAATTCTTGTCTACATATGGTATTCATTTCTGTCAGTGGTAAAGTTTCTGTACTCGATAACATGTTATCCACCTTAAATAAATAATTATTTTGAGTAAGAATGAATACATTTAATTAATTATTGAACATAAGTTTTACCTGGTCACATCCAAAAGCAATCAAGTCCAATACACATTCCTTTTCCCCTGAAACTGGATTAATGATATGAGATCTGAACCCAGAATTTTTTCTTATCGAATCAAATATATCGTTGACACCATAACCATAAGGTTGTACACTATGTTCAGACAGATCTGAGGGGCTGAGGAATTCCTTAACAACTTTCATACTGGGACAAGTTTCAATTAAAACCTAAAATATAAATCAATTTCTTCATAACCATCTATGAAAATAACTCTTGAAAATGTTTAAGGAAAAATATTTTACCAGATTAATGGAATGCATAATTTCTTCCATGAAATAAAAACAAGTGTAACTAGATGATTTAGAACCGCGGATTTTTATTTCAATACAACCGTCTTGCTCGAGAGATACCATGCACTCGATATTGCTTAGACATAATATAGTACCACCATACCACTGATATAGGTAACTATCCATGTCTTCGTAATAATTGTTTTGTAAGTATCGAAGTTCCACCTGAAATCAATATTTCAATTGTTTTGTTGATAACAAAAAAAATATAATCAAATTTCAATTTATATATACTTGTATACGAATGAAAATCGACGTTAAAAGATCAAGGAATTCTGGTTGAGGACTTAACCGAATACCACCATAAGAAGAATCAACAACATTACTACTCCATGGTTTCCAAAATGTTTCATCTTTTTCTCTTATAATGTATGCAGGAAATTCATATTCAATGTCTCCATCATTATCATACTGAAATAAAAATAATTATTTATTATTATATTTTTTTTTTTGCGATATAAAAACATTTTAAAATACTGAAATTATTATTTCATTAAAAAAAAAGTGTATAATACTTTCAGTTTTCTAGAAAAAAAAAACTGTACATAATTTAAAGTATAATAATTTAAATTAATATTAGAACACACCTGGACGCATATTTTCATTGTTTCCAATAACTGAAGTACAGACATGGCATCATAATGAGGAAACATAATTTGGAAATCATTTGCTTGATATGAACCAGACATACGCGTCTGACTGATTAAAAAGTCTACAGAGAACAATGTACCGATTATACTTGATCCAAACCAATTTGGAGATATAACAACCAGATCAGGTTGAAGGCCAGATTTTAAATATAATATCTGAAAAAACATTTGATATCAATTTTATTTAAATATTTTTAAACCATTCTTAATTTAAGTTACTACACACTTCTCCCAAGTTTTGTAGCTGACTGAGTAACATATTTAAATGTTGATTAGTAGCCAATGGGTTTACTTCAAGATGAATGGTATCACAGAATGTCTTCCAAGACAGTACAGGAAATGGATTTGCAATTTTTCTTAGTTTAGGTAAAAAGTTCTGTACAGCTTCACAAAAACCACTCGTTTGTGGAATGTTCTGAAATCAATTATAGCTTTACAATCTATTGTTGGTTATTAATTTCAAGGTAAATAATAAATACATTTTAAATTATACTTAAAAATAATTAAAAATAATGTTTGGATACTCAAACATTGTGTGTTTAATTGGGAATTACCCGATTGCAACCCCAAGTTACATATTTTCTCTCTTTTATTCCTAAATTGGGGCCCATACATAGCAGGTAGGAAATACTATTTTTAGTGGTTATTAAAATAAAATAATCTCATACATAATAGATAGTATTCCCATAGCAGCTTTCAATTTTAGAAATGTTGAAATAATGGCAAACAAATCATCAAATTAAAATGCTATCATTAAATACAGTAAGTACTCTCAGCGTAAAACTAAACAAATTAGTAAAAAATATTTTATTCAAACTCAGATTAAAAAATTAAAAAAAAATATTTTGTATTCATAAAAATAATAATTCATACAAGACAACAAAGATTAACTAATGTTTATAAATTAATATTTTATTCAAACTCAGATTAAAAAATTAAAAAAAATATTTTGTATTCATAAAAATAATAATTCATACAAGACAACAAAGATTAACTAATATTTATAAATTAATATTTTATGCAATGACGTGTAAAAAGTAAAACTGTACAACATTTGTATAATTGTATGCTGTTTTGTAAATCAATGTGTATCTGGACACAATTGGCATAGCCATATTTGAAGACTTTTGAATTCAGGCTGCAATCGGGCATCTTTGGTTTAATTTACCAACATAGTATATACAAATTGTAAAAAAATAGGTAACAAAATTATTGTGAATGCCCTTTAAAAATACAATCCATACGTGACCTTCGAATTACACATGTTATGTAAGTGCTATCGAGTTAAATGCACACTGTGAAATTTTAAGAAGTGTACACCATTAATAATTGATATATATGTATATAAAAAAATAAAATAAAACTGTGCATTATTGAATATAATTTAAACCTCAATTCTTGTAACTGGAGACTTAATGTTATAATAGTTTTCCCTAGGCGGATCATCAAGCAATTTATAACCGCCACGAGTGAAGAAGGCCAGCTTATTTAATTTGTTCATACTGTTTGTACCACAAATGATGTCACCTTGATAATATCCCTGACAGAAAAGCTGAATATTAAATTCAACATTTTGTTTTATTAATATTAGGGCGTGCAAAACAACAATTTTATGTTGAATGTCATTTAATCATCTTTTTTTTTTTACATTCTGAATTCTATCATTACGTCTCATATTAATAATCAATTAGAAATACTTACAATCATGAGTCGTTTTTTACAAACACTAATTGCTTCTTTCAAGTTTTTAATGCTTAATGAATCAACTGCCATTACATCAAACAGTACTAATTGTTCGTATATTTGAAATACATGTCCATACTCATCTTTCATAATTTTAATTAATTGGTCGGGTTGACGACTAATTCTTTGACCATTATGAGTAGCAACTATTAATGCAGGAACTAAATAATTTGAAACTCCATTTTTACCTTAATAAAAATAATGTAATAATTTGTTTATAAAGAAAAAAGTTTAAAATATTATACTACAATTAGTAGTACAAACATTAATTAAATTTATCAATTTAATCATTCAAAGATACAAACCTATAGGTTCTGCAATTTGAAGTCTTGCTTGAATAAAACTAAACCAAAATCGTAAAGTCCTTAAAATTTCTGTTGAAGACTGTTGTTCATTATAAACTAATACAACTATCTTGTTTGGTGTATTTTGAATTACATGATGATAAGAGTTGTAGTAGGTATCTTCTCCAGAAAAGTCCCAAAATGTGCACTCATTGATACCCGACAACTTTTCCTAAACATATTTATAAAATATATTATACTATCTCAAATAACTTTAGTGGTATATTAATTGACATTATTGAAAACACTGTTTTGTTACCTTTAGAACTGCTATACCCTTAGTGCCATCATGTTTATAATAATTTGAATTATTTGTAGTATTATATTCAGTGAGACTCATCTCATTTCCATTATTGCTCTGTCCTTGTGAGGAGATAGTTCCTGTTTAAAATTATTGAACATGTTATGATACAAATTAAAATAAGTGAAATCAGCACTTACTGTTGTTATTAATAGTTCTTAATGTATTTCGTGATTTGTCAAGAAGCATGGAAAACAAACCCAGTTTCATCAACCGTATAATTGATGATTTTCCAGCATTAGAATATCCAAAAAACAATAAATTAGTATTTTTTATGAACTCATTGCTTATTAACAACTGCTGAATGTAATTTTCCCTTGCACTGTTCTGAAACAATAAGTAAAATTTTAATGGTCACAATTTTTTTATTTATTTTTTTTATTTGATAGAAACTTACCGAGTTTAATTTTGAAAAAATTGATATTATTTCTTTTTGATTATTTTTTATAGCAGTGATTTCAGGTTTAATGTTGTCAGCACTACGTTGCTGTGGATCACTTCCAGCAATACATAAACACCTAAGACATAGGTTTTTATTGTATTCAATGATTTTTATATATATATTTGATAAGAAAAAAAGTAAAGTATAGACAAAAAAGCTAAACATATTTCGCACGAGTATTCTTCGCTCATTAGGTCAGATACTCTTGGTGTGCGAGTTGAGTTTTAAAGATGATAAATTATTTCTTCAATAATACGATTCTAAGCAAAACAAGTAAATAATACAAAGAACAATGATTACTAGTCTTTTTCAATACACCCACCAAGAGTATCTGACCTGAGGAGCAAAGAATACTGATGGTGCAAAGTATGTTCAGCTTTATTGTACATAATTTATTTATTTTTGCTTTACTTTACTATACACAGCTTAATTTTACATTAGGTACATTACTTAACTCTACTACACTTTTTTATCCAAAATAAAGAAAAGGGAAAAACAATTTTAATTTAAAAAAAGTGTTAAAAATTTCCAAATTTTTTTGCGCTAAAATATTTCTCATATTATTGTCTATCTATGTTTAAATTTTTATGAAGTTTGAATCTTCTGGTTTCAAAAAGTTGCTGGTCGAGACTTTCGGACAATTATTTGCGTAGGAAAGTGTTTACAGAAAAAAAGATAATAAATAAATAAACATTAGCTCAGTATCTAAAATGCATACCTAACAATTTCAACATGTCCATGTCTGGCAGCTATATGTAATGGGTACAATCCTCTATCATTCGGAAATTCAAAACTGTAACCCAAATTTATTATTGTTTCAACAACATACAATAAACCTTCTCGCACAGCAACATGGATAGGTGCGTTCCCTTCCTAAAATACATAAAATTGTCATTAATCAAAATTCATGAATCATAAAATACTTTACACTTTAGGTAGGTACTTACATTATTAAAAATTTCTAAATTTCCGGGAGCATTATGTAATAGATAAATTGCTACATTTTCATGTTTTTCTGTAATGGCAACCAATAGTGGTGTATCCAGATTTTCATTTACCATATCTGTCGTGATATTGTGTTCGATAAATTTCATTACACATTCTACATATCCATAGCGGCATACTATGTGTAAAGGAGTGTCTCCACTCTATGAATAAAATATAAATAATTAACAATTAGTAGTTAATATATGAAAAATAGAGGCAAATAGGTTGGGGCTAGGGGAAACAGAAGCCTTTCAAAAGTTCATTCAAAACAGCAACAACATAATTTAATAGGTACAGCTAAAAATAAATCTGGACTGAAGCACTGATTATAAAATAGACAATGGCTTGAGCCCTCCTGCGATTAAATTTTCTTTTAGCACCTATAGTGTGACTAATTAATTTCATTAGCATTTTACGTTATTTTGTTCATAGGCCACTTGTGGTTGTCGGATCAACAGGCTTTCGATCACCGAAACGTTTCCATTTCGTGCTGCTAGATGCAGCGGGCTGTTTCCGTTACAATCCTTAGAGCACACGTTGATTCCCTTGTCTAACAAAACGTCAACGATACGTTGAAATCCTCTGGTCGATGCCAAGTGTAGGGCAGTTTGTCCTATCTGAAAACGTTTATATACGCTGATATAGGCATTTGACAATGATTTCGACAACTGTATATTTTACATTATTCTTGGCTGAAATATCCGTTTCCTCTTTTTCCATCAAAGACTCGGCCAATTTTTCGTCCACATCTTCCAGCGATTGCAATAATAACGACATGATTTTAGGTATTTTTCTTCAACAACAGTGTTTTACTATGTTATATCCATTCGGGGGAGCAGCACTTTAATAACATAAATTATAGTTTATAAATGAAATTGGTAATTTCAAAAATAATTATAAATCGATTACAATATAATTTACTAACAAAACAAATTTATATTTATACTATTTATAATAATATTAATTGTATATTATCACAGAACAATTAAAGCAAAACTTCTGGTTATCACTGAATTGTGAGCATCCAATGATAATGTTATCAAAATACTAGCTGACCTGACATGAATAAATAATAAAGTTAATACTTAATCTAAAGCTTTAGTAAGAATTGAAAAATCAATCAAAAAGTTGATGGTATGACGAATAAAGATAGTGCATGGATATTTGTTGGCAGTGGTGCCAAAATCAATTTAAAATTGGGTGCCCAGATAAAAAAATTTGTACTATCCATCTATTCAAAATTTTACAAAACTCTGAAAATTGACATATTTAAGTGACATTTTAAAAGTAAATACTATGTCATATAATATTGATAAGAATACATAAACAGTGGATGCCTTTTATAAGACTCATAGATATAAGGTTCAGTTGCTTATAAGACTCAAAAGTGTATGGAACAGATGTCTGGATGTATCCAAATATATTTTAAAGGTATATCATGGTCTATTCATAAATGTATTATCTATGCATAGACTTTTCACATATAAGATCTATGATTTTCTGTCATGCAACATTTCTAAATAAAATTTAGCTCAACAAACTTATTTTTTTTATTGATTATACCCACTACTGACAGTTGGAAAAAATATTTTTTAAATTTTACAATGTTTTACAGACTGTGTTCAAGCTTACCAACAAAAGATCCAGATCATGCCTGAATTAAAAATATTAATGACCAATTATTATCATGTATATTCATCATTCGTTCACATGGCTTTTTCTCTTTTGCTTTTTTTTTCACTCATAATTATAACATGTTGTTTTAGCTGCCTGTCATGCAATTGTTGCACTCACAAAATCCAGTACCTTTTTGTTTTAACAAAAGTATATACATACAATTGTCTTGTCATGCACCCGACTTTGGATATTGTTTGTTGAATTTTGTTTGGAAGATCAATTTTTAAATTTTTAGTCCCTCTTTTCATTGAGCAATATTATATAAAATTTGAGATACTGTCATAAAAGACTTATTATTTTTTAGTTGCACTAATAGAATAATCTATCACGAGTTGAATAAATAAAAACAATACAAAATGTTGATCAATATTTTATTAGAAGTAAACAATCATAATTTTAATAATAATATAATCAATAACAAAAATAGTTTTTAGGTAACTCGATATGATTACTTTGCTCAATATAACAAAAATAGGCAGTAATACAAAAAAAGAACAACAATATTAATATAAATTAGCTACCAAATTATTTTAGCTGTAAATGTACTATGTAAAGATGATGATGTTGTATGATGTATTAAGCTTTAAGAAATAATAAAACAGAAAAGATAAAATACAGTCTTTAAACGTATAGTAAATAATAACAGGTAGTCATTTCTTATGGATTATACACAATTGTGCAAAATCATCAGCTGAATATCATTAATACTATTAAGGTAATTACTGGTATAATTAAAAAAAAAAAAAATAACAAATAATAGTTCAATAAAAATAAACTTAAATAATCTACCTATGTACTAATAGGAGTTAAAAAGTTAAAAATGAAAAAAAATAAAAATATTTTAAACGCTGTATTACAAAACGAGATCTAGACGCACAAACAAAATTAAAATAAATGCAATAAAGTATCACATTTTCATTTGTTTATAACAATTGTGATGTCAAATTATTTATAATCACAGAGTACAGACTTAGTGTTCGGCAATTGGCTACTTTTCATTTTTTTAGTTTAAATTTTTGGATTCTTAAAGAAAAGCATTTTTATTTAGCATTTAATGTTAATTGTTTTCTGAGTTAATCAAATTCAAAAGATGTTAAACATCAATAGAAAATACACAATGTATGCAAAAACATTGAAATACAATTTTTAATCATGTATTCAATGGTTATAATGCTTGAAAAACATGTTATTCACTGCATATATTTATAGATAGTACATATATATATATATATATATAAAAGAAAAAAGAGTAAAATTCTAAGTTTATAATCATTATCTAATAATTCATAAACATATATACCAATATAAAGGTAAACTGTAAAGTGTACAGCTAATGAGTGTATAAATTGTAATAATAAAATAAATATGATTTTTTTTTTTTAAACAAAAATAAAAGATATTTATTATTAAACAAAATACTGAGGGACCTTGAGGAACCTAATTACAATTAATAATATATGATGAATAATAAATACTTTTCACTATAATTAAAAGATGATTTATTTTCATTTAAATTATTTTTATCGAATACGAAAAAATAAACATAAAATTGATTGCTGAAACAGTTTGTTTAATATATTATTGAAAGAATATATCATAACCATTAGCGTAATTAGGAAAAAATATTTGGGGGGGCTAAAATGTTTATTGCCTCTGAAAAGTACATTAATCTTAAGCAATTTTAAAAAAAATCTGAGGGGGCTATGAGTGGTTTTGAGGGGGCTTAGCCTTCCAAGTCCCCACCTAAATACGCCTATGATCATAACTAAAGCTTTAAGACAAATATTTTTGTTGATCTATTTTGAAGTTTATAGGGCAAAATATTTTCTATGAGAATGACAAAAAATATTTTAAATCAAAAACTTTAGTAAAAACTGTTTTATATAAATTATGTATTAATGGTAAAAATAATTTAACTTAAAATTATATGTAAGTAAAAAATTTCTTTAAAAATGTGTTAACCTGTCAAGTAACTTTATGTTGATAAATAGATGTGAAGATAAGTAGAAAATGATAGAAATGAACAATCAATGTTTAGCGAGTAATCTCTTACCATTATATAAGTGCAATAATAATGTCATGGTTTTGATAATAATTTAATGTTATTAAAGAAATACCCGATTATTGTGGTCAATTAAAATTTTTAGCAAAAATTGTTAAGTTTCGAATACTTGGCATGCAGTTGGTACTGCTCAATAATAGTGATAAAAGTTATTATTATTTTTTTTTTTTTAGTGTAAAAAGAAAAGTGTAAGTAAGAAAAAATTAGTTAAATAGCTCATCATTATACTGAATAAAACAATATATTAATAAGCATTCCAGTTGCGAGTTGACCAAAGTATTGCAAAGGTTGTACCTGTTACATCGGCCATATCATTACAATGAGACAGGTACCGTTTCAATAAACTTCTGTACCCATGACCAATGCTTATAACTGCATTACCTTCACCAGCCGCAGTCATACAGGTTACCTCTTGTTCATAAGGTCTAAATACTGTAATAGGCCTAGCAGTGTCTTGTTCAACCACTACGATGCAGCCCCAAGCTGTACCCAAATATAGTTCATCACCAACTGCACATACACTAGTTATCTGAAAGGAAAGAACAAGAACTTTATGATTGTGTGTTCGAAATCAAATTCTCAAACACAATACCTGACATTTTCCTGGACTTAAAGATTCTTCTATGCTAATAGACTTTAGACTTTCTGAACATGGTATTAGTTTTGAACAGTCCAACTTGTTCATTATTTGTCTGGTGACTACATCCCACTGATAAACAATACAGCCTACAAATATATGATTTCATGTAGAGATACATTGTTATTTATTATATTTATATTAATATTAGGTATTAATCATGTGTTATTCATTTTAGTAGCTCCTTGCATTTCTACTAACCTGGATGTACATAAGACCATACTAAATTATGACCACGTGAAGTGCTTAGGGACATTACTTGTGTTTCTAATCCTGTATAATCAAAATGTGTAAGAATTTCATAATTTATCGCCACATTTTGTTTAATAGTATACACAGATATACGGCTCTGATCTTCACCACACCATAGTTCACAAGTCCTTAAATGATTAAATCATATATAAATATCATATAATGATTAATGCAATACGAAGGATGGTGTTTATATAACATACTTATTACTATCGACAACTACAAAATCAAATAAGACAGTGGAACTTCCAAGTTCACTCATTACAAAACTTCCTTCTCCCATGGTTGGAGCCAGAGGTGACATATCACTCCGTACAAGAAATATTCTTCCGTTATCCAAACCTACTGCAACTCTATGTCTGTCTTTTAATGTAACTACACATTTCACGCCGACATTATCATCTGTTGTCAGTTTGTAGCTAAACATGTATTTACTTTCATTACTCCTAAAAACGAAATATAATATTAATTAAAATTAATAAGAATTTTTTATCAATTTAACTTACGAGTAAGCATGAATTTGCCCTTCTGAATCTCCTAACCAAATGCTATGATCATCTACAGTGCAAATCGCTGTAATTTTATGAGTGACATTCGTACTTCTATAATGAAACCAATTTGTACTGTTAAATGCCAATCTATCAAGTTTTCCATTGGAACAAGGTAACCATATTTCATCACCACTGATTTCATTATCTTCAGCTATGAAACCAGACATATTAATGTTAAATTTAAAATAAATATTGTCAAACCTAACTGGATAGACTACAGTTGAAATAAAAGTGTTTAAGCTAAATTATTTTTTTCGATAAAATCATTTTTTTTTTTTTTTAAAGTTAATTAATTACTCTATATTAGGTTTAATACTTGTTTCAATTTAATGAATATGCTAATCTAGTTGTAATAGTAGAGTTAACTTTACATACTAAGTGGTAATGGTACTCGAGTACAAGAAATGACATCAGCTGAATGATTAAGTGATACAACATCGTATAAATGAGTAAATTCTGGAGCTGATACAATGGAAACAATTTGGCTAGCTGAAGGACGATCTTTTGGACTTTGTGCCCAGCATACAGCCATTAAATCAAGTAAATAACTTGGATATGCTGTTTCCTTTAATAATAATATCAAAAAGTTGTAATGAAATACAAAAAATGAAAAAATAATAATTATCCACACTTTCCCCTTTCTTACTCGGTAAGTTAATGCTGGTCGATGTCCTTCTAATATACTTTCTTTTACAGATTCGTGATTTTCGAAAGGCTGATGCATTGTTAATAGTTCATAAACAAACATTCCAAATGAAAAACAGTCTACTTTTTCAGTGTACTCTTCTTCGCCATTATATTTTATTATTTCTGGAGCCATAAATCCTTCTGTACCTCCAAAACCTTTAGTGCCTGACGGTAAAGTTAAACGACTAATTCCTATCACAAAATGTTAATCATAATTAAGTAATTATTATTAAAAATGTTAACTATCAAAATCTACACTACAATAAAATTGTAGAGAATAGAATATGTTTTTGCCTAGATTTTATGGTCAATAAATTTACAAAATTATACATTTTAAATAGAGTAAAAATTCTGAATTTAACTTACAAGTATTGACTAAGTTCTCAGCAATAAATTTGATGAAAGATAATATAATTATTATTTGTAAAATTACAGTTTTTGAAATACATATTGGTTAAATTAGAAATTATGGTTCCATATAAATATTACACAAGAACTATTTTCATTATAATTTCGACCAGAAAGTTCACATAAAACAAATTCTATAAGAAAAAAAAAGTCAAACCATAATCTGCCATTTTAACATGCGTGTTCAACGCATAAGGATCCTGAAGTGGCACTGGAATTGACCAAACAAGTACATTTTCACTTTTTAAATCTCTATATATAATTCGCTGCTGGTGTAAATATTCTAAGGCTTTTGCAATCTGAAATATTATTTGTTGCAAAATATGTGGATCAAATTTTGAGCCAGATCTTCGATAGTTCTTTAAAACTTGATCTAAAGCTCCCATCGGTGCTAGGTCGAGAATTAGTGCCAATGGTTTTGTACAGACACCAATTAGTGGAACAATATTTGGGTGTTTTAGATTCAACATAATGTTTAGTTCTTGTCTAGCACTACAATACGATTTACAAGTATATTGAAGAGGATCACGGTCCCATTTTGCTTGTGCTCCCTAAAAATATAACAAAATGTGATGACTATTAAAAAAAAAAAGTATATATATTTACACGCTTACTTTATAAGCTATAACAGCAGATTGACTAGCATTAGGCCCTGGCGGTACAGGCTGGAGCATTTTAATAGCAATTTGTATGCTATTACCAGGCTTTTTTCCTTTACACACGCCTTTAAAAACAAATCCAAATGCTCCCCGGCCTAATAATTTACCTCGAATAATATCTTCATCATTAATAACTAGTTCTTCACCCAAATCCAAGAATACCTAAAATATTTTATTGATGTTTATAAAAGTAAATATTTAGATTTTTATACACATTCAGAAAAATCTTACAGTATCGGGAGCAACTTGCGCCAATGGCAAATCTCCGTGCTTAGGACATACAACACAAAGTTTATCAACAGAAGATGCGGCTAGAATACAATCTTCAACAACCCATCCATAGTGAATGTCACCTTCAACTTGATCGTCCGACATAAGAGGATGACTATCGACAGATACTTTTCTACTTGACTGTGGACTTACATCGTGTCCAACACCACTGTCACCACCATCAGAACCATTGTAACTTTCTTGAGATTTACGTATAATATTTTTGTTGTCCAAATCTCTCTTTAAAAGCTCTTTTGAAATATGGTCGATTTTGTTTGTGCAATCATCGTCTTTCATATCAATTGAAATATTATCAGTTTCTATACTTCCAGCCAAACATCTTGGACATGGAACTAATCTTGTTACCAAACACTTTCCTTCGGACGTATGAACAAATCGAGTACCCAATGTTGGATACCAATCTTCTAGTAGCACATCAATGTGATCCACCACTAGAGCCAATAATTTTGCTGCTTGAACAGGAGATGGATCCAACACAATAGCTCTGAATCCTATATCTTCTTCATCTTTATTTTTTATTGGTCTTTTTATGATCACTGTATCTAGAGGTAAATATGTTTCAAGAATGGAAGAAGTTTTTATAGGCACATCGTACCAACAGTTTTCCTGATAAAGTTGAAATCTAAGATGCCTATAATTGATAGGAGAATTACGATGTAAAACTTCTTTCATGCGAAACAAGGTGATTTTATTTGCGAATTTTAATTCAATTCCAGTTTGCCATAATATCCAATCAAAGTGAGTTTGGAAATCTGAGCACATAAAATCATCCCCATTTACCTCGGTTGGCATAAAAAACTGTCTTATTACGCTAACAATTGTATCATCACCAAGTATCCGAGTAATAAGCCGAGACCAAAAGCCCGATGGAAAATAGGACATAAGTAATAAGCGACGGACAGACACTTCTGGATCTGAACGACTACTTATATGTTCTGCAATATCTGTTAAATCCAACATTGGTTGACTTGAAGTTTTAGTTCGTAATTTACGAATTTTCGACTTTACAGGAACTTTAATAGATACTGGTTGTGCTTTTTGACCATACATATCCTCTTCAGATGGTAAAAGAGAAGGTATTAACAAAGATCTACTATCCCAAGTTAATGCTACTTCAAATTTGTTGAGTAAATTAACAATATATTCTCTAGTACACGTTGATGATTTCAATACAATTTGTAAGTCATCTAGTTTCATTACACCCGAACGAGCAAAAGGATTTATTTCTCTAATTGTTACTACATGTGCTAACATATCACATAACCATTGTGGATCTAAAAAGTATAGATCTTTCAATGTTGCATCATCATAATGTAACAATACACCTAATAACAAAAATAAATAAATAAATATTTTAAATTTTCAATTAATTTTAAAAATATACCATTTTCATGTAGAAATAAAATAGCTTGATTAAGTTCAGCCATATCCCGAAACGATTTATGATATCTTTGTAACATTTCTGCATTCACTGCAGTTCTAAATTGATCTAAGTTTAATACAGGATCTAAGCCTGATTGTCGCCTCTCAGCTCCAATATGACTCACAATATCTTCAAGTGCTAAGTATGTTGATGGAACTCTTTGTTCTAATAGAAGTTCTTTGCTTCCTATAGAAAAATAATAATCATGTACACTTTGTAATGTTTATTATTAAAAATAAGCATTATATCTAATTTATTAATTTTTATTTTATACTGCACAGAATGAATTTCCAAACCGAAATTTAAAATCACTACTTTAATATATTAAAATTTAAAGGACTATATTAGTTAAAGTGATGTTCATTGCTAAATAAATATTTATTTACCAGGAGGTCTAAGACTGAACACTGTATCATAAATTATATTACACAGAATTTTAATGTTATGTTTTGTTTTGCAACTGATTTCAATTGTATCCAATACTCGGGGTAAACCATACTTTTCTGCATCTACTATATTGATAAATCTATCTCTAATTAGTTGTTGCAACTGTTCAGAATGGTATTCAGGAGACTTAGTTTGCACAACATCATAGTGTGTGCCAACAATTATCACTGGTGAATTTGGTGCTCGAGCCTATTATAAACAACATTTAATAATTTAATTAATACTTTTTATTTTAAAATGATAATTTCAAGTTGCATTACCTGTATGTTCACAAGCCATTGTAAAATTTCTGCAATGCCTCTGTAACCATCTGTAATTTTCCAAACAACAATATACAAGCTTCTTTTTGATAGAAAATATTGATGAGTGGCATAATATTCATTTTGACCACCAAAATCCCAAGTTCTAAACATTACTGGGCCGTACTGAGAATTTCCTCTAATTTTTTTTTCATATACCCAATCACCAATGTCGACACCGACTGTTGAAATATTAGTCCCTTTACTTGTCTTTTGGTTTATGTTTTTATTACCCATACGTTTCGCCCAATGCTACAAAATAAAGTATTGTTAATTAAATATTGAGTCTTACATCTTAATACTACCTTACATCCACTGGTTTCTTTTTGTAATTTCCTGTGCCTTCTTGTCTAAGTTGATCTAATAGTGATGTTTTACCGATTCCTTGAACACCAACAATCATTAATTTCATTCGAGCATATGGTTTGGCATCTTCAAGAACAGATTTTAAATAACCGATAACATCCATAGTTTTATATTTATTTGAATCAATCATGGATTTGAGAGGTTCTTGTAAACTACACCCTCTAGTATTTAGATTCCACAATCGTGATAACAGACCCATTTGTGAAGGTAGCTCTGTTACATCTGGAATAACGAAAACAATGAAAAATATTATGAGATTTATGGTACATATTATATTTGTTAATAAATAAAAAATACTATAGTATTTATAATCAATGATATTATATTACTGTATCCCTGTACCCATAGTTAGTTTTTTTATTTAAAATTAGTTATTCAAATTTTATTTGGTATTGAAAATAAAATGCTAACCTTTATTTCCGCTTATGTTTAGAACAGATAAGTTAACAAGTTCATTAATGTTGGAAGGGATTTCTTTTAATTGGTTATTACTTAAATCCAACATGCTCAAATTGGGAAAAATCAATTTGGATTTGGATTGCCCCAACGATGTACCTCCTGTTTCCTAAAGAAATACACATCCCTGGTTAATATTTAAGAAATGTTAATAAAATAGTAATAAATCAAGGTGGTTGCAGTTACCCAGTCATCCAACTCATCAGCTGAATCATTTGATACAATAGTGAATCCATCGTCATCAGTTGACAGTTGAATTCTATTCATACAATTATCTGCTAACATTAACGTTCTCAGATTTTCAAGTCTCAAATGATGTCTGTGTGAACATACACGGTTTAAAATACTAGCTCGTAATGACATTCTTCTACCTAAATATTTAAAATACAATTTTTTTAAATTTAACTATCTTAATTAGTTTTCAACTAACTCACTAGTTCGTATTTTGGAAGGTACAGTTGATTTGGGAACTTGTCCAGTTTCTAATCGATAACACAACAGATTCTCTTGATCTGGTGTAGCCTCTTCTAAATTAATTTGTGGTAAACTAGGCCAAACACATATTTTATTGTGACTAAGATCTAATTGTTTAAGTGAACTGGGATATGATGTAATATAGCTCATTGTCCTTAAACTAAAACAAGAGTATAAAAGTTAAAAGTTTGAAAGTGATAATAAAACATTATAAATACTCATTTACCAATTATAAGACATATTGAGCCGTGTTAAGTTTACAGCTAAACATGATAGTATGGGAGGTATTGAGCTAAATCTGTTATGTGATAAATTTAATGAAGATAACTGTGAGCTATTAGATTTAACTTCTGAAGCATCATCAACTCTTGCAATTTGCTCCATTATTTCAATAGTGTGATTCCAAACATTATGATGAATTAATGGAATACTTCTAAAATAACAAAACATATATATATATATTATACAAACATTAAAACTACATTCAAACATACTCATCAACATCGCTGACATCGATTTCTTTAATTTCATAAGATTTATCTAGTATGGGAATTCGTCCGACTGATCTTTCCCGTAAACTTCTAGCTTCATCTTCTGATTGAGCATAAGGGAGTTCTTTTATCAAATTAAATGACATATTAAGGTCTTTCAGTTTAGGAGCTCGCCACATTTGAAAAGGCACAGAATGAAGTTTGTTGTTAGACAAGTCAAGTGTTGTTAATGATGGTAATCTAAACAGTTCTTCAGGAATTTTGTCAAGACGATTATCCTGTTGAATATATTTGTAAGCAATAAAGTGAAAATAAATAAATATACAAAATATACATGTTATAAAACATACCTGTAAATAAAGTTCTTCTAAAACATTAGCTGTGTAGATAGATTTGTATAGTTTGGACATTTTTTTACTTGTAGGAGAAGTTACTTGTTGAGAATCTTTTGGATCAGGAAGTTTTTCGATTTTGTTTTGAGCCAAATTTAAGTACTTAAGGCTTTGTAATTGAAAAATTATGGCTGGCACTTGAGTTAATGAATTATTTGATATATCTAGTCTAGTTATGGCAAACAAAACAATTTCCCTACTTCGGGGATTCATTTTCAGTTTTGGGTTGATATGAAGAGCAGCGTCAATCTAAAAATGATTTGATTAATTTATACATTTTCACAATCACAAAAAACAGTATTTTTACCAGCCACTGAGATTTAATGGATTCAAGTTTACATCTCTGACTATGCCAATTTATCATGACCGGGGTACTGGGAAATATGTTACCGTATGTTAAACTTGATAAGCCACCAAATTGTGAAACAATATTATCCGTCATAGATTTCTTATTGATTTTGTGTTCTGGGTCAGCAAAAGCTTTAGTACCAAGTAAAGTTGTTATCAAATGTTGGTTCTTAGTCACCATTGCAGCAGCAAGAGCTTTACAATCATCATCTCTAGCGCCATGATTCAACAATAGTTCTACAATCGCTGTATCTCCTTTACTACAAGCTAGAGTCAATGGAGAAGAACCAGGTTCTCTGACATCACCATCTTTTTGCTATTTAAAATTAAATTAATGAATAAATAAAACAATTTTATCTAGCAAAAACTTACTTTGTAATCAGCACTTGGTTGTAAAGTGAGTAGATTAGGATCAGCACCATTTTCAAGTAATGCAATAACCACATCTTTATAGCCGTTTCGTACGGCAGCATGAAGAGCTGTCTCTGGAGCTTCCTCATTGCAATATACATTTAACTCAACAGGTTTTAAATTTTTTTCATTCAAGTCAGTGTCTTTTATCTGGTTTCCCCTAAGTCGAGAAACAATTGACTGTATTCCTTCTGAAATGCGGCTACGTTTAGACATATCATTATTATCATCTTTTGTAGAAGTTCCATCAGCGCCACAAATCTGAAATGTGTACAAGCAAATATTAATAAAATACATTTTTAAATAATATTATGTTAATACACAGTATTAATTTAATGTATACCTTGACTGCTTTCACTTGGTACTTCAACAGTATGTCTACAATTTTTGAGTTCCCTAAGAGACATGCCAAGTATAATACTGTTTGACCATTGACATCTTTAGTATTAATATCAAATGGGACTTCAAATTCCCAATTGTCTTTTCTGTATATATAAATATATATATTTTTAAACTATACTATTCAAAACTTTTTAAACTTTAAAATACCTTAATTTTATTAACACATTTGGAGGGTAAGGATATTTTAATAAAAGTTCTAAGACTTGAGTATTTCCATTTATACATGCTGCATGGGCTGGCAACCATTTTTCTACTGTAGTTTGTCGAATGAGATCAGGAAATTTCTGAAATACCAATGGAGATGATTAGTTTTAAAGTAAATGTAATAGTTTCCTTATTAGTACCTTGAGAAGAATTTCAACAATATCTTTTTTTCCTTTGAAAGAAACAATGTAAAGAGGAGAATACCGGGTAATTGGATGTATTCTACCATCAGCTTTATGATCTAGTAACAATTTCACTATATCTTTTCTTCCCACTTCGCAAGCACTATGAAAAATATAGAAATGCACACATAAAAACAAAATACAATAATATAAATATTTATAACAATAAAGATTATAAACAATTCAAAATTAATACCAATATAACAATGTAGTGCTACCATTAGGAGCCATATTAACAATAAACTCTTCTTTGGACCCAAGTTCTGACAAAATTGTCCTGGTTGTATTAATGTCACCTCTGCATATGGCATCTCGTAAAGCCATATGAATCGTACTCTGTGACTCTTCCCAAGAATCTAATAAAACAGTGATAACATGAACATAAAAGCTTTATTTAATTTTATTTTTAATAAATCATATCTATAAGACATTTTTTTTTTTTTTTTTTTTAAAATCATATTATTCAAATCTAATAACTATATCATAAATAACTATGATTGTCAAAAGTATTTAATAAATATAAGATAAATCAAATAATTTTTTCTTATTATTTTATATTGAAAAAAAAAAAAGAAAAAAAAATACACCGACAAAAAAATGCAATTGTATTCATATAAAACCTTACCATATTGTCGGTTTTCATTAATAAAGTAAGCACATGCATCAATACCAGTTTCTGTTTTTAAACACTTGTTTGTAAATAGATCACTTGGGATCAACCAATTAAACATTTTTGTATCATTATTAACAATTGATATTCCAGTTAAGAATGAATGATATTATTAATATATTTTTCGTTTTAACATTGCAGGAATTTGTTTATAACTGTTATGGCCGAAAGGAAGTAATATAGTAATGGAAATTTCTACAACCATGTACTAATGAGGCATGACTGATTCAGCATGGCATAGCACAGAAGGCCTTGTAAAAATGAATCAAAACGTAAATTCCTATTATTATTATATACTATTGTAGTATAACTTGATAAACATTCACTTACTACAAAATATTTCATGTATAGCGACTTTTTTAAATTGTTATTTCACACAACGTACAACAATAAAACATAAAAAAATAGGGTAAACGTGTTAGAAATTTGAAAAACATTTTAAAATTATTGAGCATATTTAATGAAACGTAAATAAATACTCTGTTAGAAAACATTATTAAGATATACTTTTGAAATGTTGAGAATAAATAATTTTTCTTATATTTCTTTTGTACAGAATTATAATAATCTCATAAACTGCACTAGAACTTTTTTTAACATAGTGTTATTTTTAAATACTATATATTTTTAAGACTTACAGCATAGATTGAATTACATAACAAAAATTACTTGATAGATGTTGTACCTTTTAAAGCTACTGAATTCCATGTGAAATTACATAAAATGGACAAATTTAACTCAATTATCTAGAGTAATCTATACTATTTCTATAAAAGGTAATAATAATTGTATTATTCACTTTTGAATAATCATGGGAGTACAAGTATATTCATATGATACACTGCAATTTCTGAGATAGATTTGACTAAAGTGTTTAATTTAAAAATAAAAAGAATAATTAACAAATCTCCATATCAGACTTCAAACCTAGTAAATCTTAAATTTATAAATTTTATTTAAAAAAAATTGTATCTTCGAAAATCTATTTTAAACATTTTTGTATACGTAAAATGTTAAAATAAACATATTTGGTATAATTTAAAATAAAATAATATCACTGAAAATATTCCAATATTTTTAAAAACTTTTTCGAAATATTCTTAAAATTACTAAGAAAAAGTATAATTTTTGTCCAAACTCACAATAAATATAGGATTTACTTATAGTTAATAATGTAGGAATAATTTGGAACCTTTTTCCTAACCTAATCTGAATGGAAATTCATAGACATAAGATTTACATTATAAAAAACATTTTTTATTTATAAATTGAAACCAAAAGTTCGGGCTTGTTGTTTACAAAACAATTTTGTAATACTGTATAAAACTTGTACAGAACATTTTTGAAAACATTATAAAAATACTTGGTAAATTAGTTTAATTATTTTATACTTAGATTATATATCATTTTTGGTAAACAATAAAAAAATAGGTTATCTAATAGACTTATGAATGTAAACAATACATATATTTAAATATCAATATGTCATAAAATTAAAAATTAAAAAATTCTTTAATAATTCAATTATTTTAAAAGTGTGTAGTACTTATTTCACAAAAATTAATGCATATAATATAATTTCTACATTTATTTTAAAACATTTTTATTTCAAAAATATAGGTATGTAAAATTGACATAAAATTATTTTGATGAATGTACCCAATTATAGTTTGGAATCTTAGAATAGTATATTAACATGATTTATAAGTATAATTTCGATTTTGAGACTGAGAGTTTTATTTTAGGGGCATAATATGAGGGTGACAGAAGTATGCATTTGTCTTATTCTTGAGTTTGAAATAAATAATATGCTCACGAGACTGAGAAACATCATACATTCATACCATTCATTTTTCTGAGAAAATCATTAAGTCACTTGTAGTTGTATCTTGAGAGAAAATCATAATACCTAATTATTGTATAATTGTAGGGTTGATCATTATTTTGCCTACTCTGGAAAATATTGAAATGGCGCCCCTGTTTTATAGCATGATTTTTGTTTGTTAATAATAAATTTTCAGGTCATAAAGCTTTTAAAAGTTTTAAACAGTACTTTTGAAGATCAGAAATTTGTCACAGATTAGGTTGAAATTACACAGACTATACAGAAAGGTCATTTATTGAATTTCCCAATAGGTTTCAAGGAAATTGTGGAAAAGAAAATATGAGCAAATATCTGTTTTAAATAAACCATGACTAGCAAATTTATGTGTAAATTAAGCGCAAAAGAATTGATTTAGAACATACCTTTAAATAACAAAAACGAAAAAGTATTAACAGAAAAAAAATAAACGTCATAACTACCCAAATTTTGACAAAAAAGACTTGAAAACTATGTTCTTTTAATTCAAACTTAATGAAAATTTGAATATAGATAGACAATAGTATGAAAAATATTTTAGTGCAAGAAATTAAATAGTGAAGAATAAAATTAGGAAAGTAAAAAATAATTTTTCATTGTTATTATAGCAAAATTTATAATTTTTAAATAAAAATGTCTTGAATAAACTGAAACTTCCTTCAGAATTGTCTTATTGAAGAAATTATTTATTGTTCCTTTAAAATTCAATACATCTACAAGAATATCCTACTCGAGGAGCAAAGAATACCTAAGGTGAAAGTACGTCCTTTTTTATTTTTCAAATTTTATCTTACTTTATTGATATCAATGATGCAAAATGTTATTAGAAAATATACCAAAAGCAATAGCGATTCACTTGATTCCCTTCTTCATTTTGGCAAATCAGGAATTTGTAAATACTTAAGAAACAAATAATATAACGTAAATGTAATCAAAATACAAATATATGGAAATATAATATATAAAATAAGTTGAAATCAATAATTTGTATACATAGCCATAACAAATTTTGTAGAAAATACATAAAATATAATTATAAAATATGAATACAAAGTACAATTTAATACTGTGACCTAAAAACCTCAATTTTGGATAATTTTGTATTTAAGTTTAATACAGCATTGAACATTTATAATTTTCTTTTTCTTTAAATGCTCAAATGTTAAATATTACCTAGGTATTAGATCTCCAAATATTTTTAAAAGGCCAAACTAATATTTTTCATCTACTGATGACATTAATACATACTTGACTCTTCAAAGTGCATAATACCTGAAGATGATAGTTAATAATTATTAGAAGGATATTAGCCAATCACTAGATTTGTTAAAGAATCAGACTTTTTTTACAAAAAAAAATTTTTCAACATATATAAAATCAGGCTCTCATTCCACTACGGTGACGCGACGCGACACGTTGACACAATTAAAAAAAAATAGTAATAAATGTAACTGTATTTGATCCAAAGGAACAAAACTACTATATGCATTTTTTGAGAAATTAAATATATATATATTTTGTAACTTAGTTTCATAATTTGGATACATTTATAAGAAGCTTACTTCTTATAATTCTCATGAATTAATTCATTAGAATTACTTAATTCATGTTATACTAAATAAAATGTAGTAGTTCTAATATATTGTAAAGGTTACCTGAAGCATCTTTCAGCAATTTATGACAAACAGTATTTTCTGAATTTAGGGCTATGTCAAGTGCTGTTAATCCATTCGAGTCTTGTAACAGTAAGTTTGCATTATGATTTAGAAGTACTTGAATGTTTTTAGGACATCCAGTTTGTGCGCTTATATGCAGTGCTGTCTGTTAACAAAAAACAGTAAATTTAGTATAATTAAGAAATACATTACTTCACATAATAAAAGTAGGAAATAAATTAACATATTATTTAATTTTGAATACAATACAATTTGTAAATTAGTTTTTCGCAATAAATATTTGGGCACAAAGTCTATAGGTATCACCCAAATGGTGTTATTTTGCGTATTTTTTTTTTTTTTTTTTGTTGCTATTTTATTGAATTTACAATCTGTACATACAAAACAGTCAAGTACAGAAAGTAAATAGTAAAATAATAATAATGATAATAATTAATAATAAAACTCAAGTACTTGAGTAGGTCGAATAGCTGCAAAACCTGGATTAGTTAGAGAGTAGAAATATTTTCTCATATCATAAATTTAAATTAATTATTAAATATATGAATTATATCATACCCTAGAATCGCCACGAGGTCCACAGGGCGTGTCCACAAGAGCTAAAATAAAATAAACATAAATACGTTTTTGGCAAGAAGCCAGCTGTTGTTTGTCATCAAACTGTAGATAATATATACCACCAGCATTGAGTAGTATTTCCAGACAACCAGAACCTTCGTTTGTACACGCTGCGTGTAGAGCAGTGCGACCCCACGAGTCGCGACTGTTGATGAATTTTTTATGTTCATCGTCTTTGAGAAGGTCCGTCAAGAAGTCCACATTGTCCCATAGGGCCACCTATGTGATAGAAAATAATATTTTAATATGTGTTTTTTTTTCTAACAGAAGACAATAAACAGATAGTCAGATTTTATGATCCGATGAATGCGAACCACTCGGTATTCACTCACCTGGTGTAACAGACGACCTGGAAAGTCCTCGTCTTCGGCCATCGTTTCTCCACGCAACGGCGGTGAAAAATATGGGACTTTTCACTGTGAACATTTCACGACCCGGCGTGTGTCGATCGATTTACCTCGAAAATGAGGCATAATATTTGCACTCACATCACCGGTTTTCGCGGGCGCACACACCTGTGCCAACAAAAGCCATTAAACACCGCGCGGGACCTAAACACCAGGAAAAATAGCAAGAGTCACTAGGACTCTCTCACGGACGATTGGGGGAAATTCGCATTTTCTTTTTTATCAATAGTCTTATCACTTTATCAACAGTTTACGTGCATGAAGATAGGATCGATAAGTACACTTCTATTATCTATGGAAATTAAGGGGTTAATTATTATAGAATAATGGTAGAACCGGAACTACAGTCAGGAATTTAGGATCTATGAATTTTATTGAATGATAACAAAATTGTAATATTTATCACATTAAGACCAGGGAACTTGTAGGCATCGCCTGCCCTTGGGCTTGAACCATCTTATCTTCTCTGTTCTCACTCTTTTGACAATTCATTCAATTAATTCGCTACATTCCGTTTAAAAAATTAGTTTGGCCGTTTTTCATGTGAGTTACAGAACACTTGGAGACGAACTATTTAAAACAAAAAACGGCGTCAAAATGAACGGTTCTTCGATTTTAAGAAAACGCAGTCTTAAGGTAAGATGATTTATGTTTAATAACTAAATAGCGTACAATTATATTTAACCTACAGAAGGTCAAATCCCGTGTCTTTCAAATTATTTCTTATTTTTCTCTAGTCTATTTTATTTTATTTTTATTTTTATTTTTATTGTTTTAGTAATTTATTTTCATATTCTTTTTCCGTTAATTAAGATTAAATTGGTACCAATTAAAATAATAGGTATAATACCTAATGGTACTCTGTTCATCTATAGTATAATTAGGTGCAATTTGAATTCAAGTTGTGTACCTAAATTTTCTTCAAAAATTTCTATTCGTCCTTAAATTTAGGTTTAATTAGTGAATATATTAGTAAATACCAATGGATTAAATATATATAAATAATAAATAAGGAATTAGATGTTCACCACCAAAAATGTTAATTTAAAATTATTTTTATTAATTTTGATGAAAGAGTATTTTTTATTTTTAATTGGTTAAACTTTTTGTTATTTATAGAAAAATATACAATCTGTTCATATTATATAACAGTTATGTAAAGGTGCTGTATAAATATAATAATTTACACAAATGGGACCTAAGGCAAAAACTCATTGTTATTTGTTGACACCCTCATAAATAGATTTTTTTTTTAAGAATTTTGGAGATTTGGTCGCAGGACCAGTTTCTTTTAAGGTGACCTTTAGGATTATTGGGTCGAGTAAATGAAGGCGTATTTTTTATAAGTAGATTTTTGTATGATTAAAGTTGTGAGTGAAAGTATTTATAGCAGTGTTGTTAACGTTTTTTATATACAAGAATCCGTTTGATTCCTTGTTCCTTTAAAATCAAAAGAAATTTGTTTGATTCATCATTCCTATGTTAAAGGAACAGATTCCTTATCTTAAAGTAAAAGCTTATAATATTGTCTATAACACCAAAATATTATTTTAAATATTTCACAAATGCTTTACAGTACCTTCAGTTAACATCTGATTGTGTTGTCTATTCGATAAAAATCTTGAGAATTAAAATTTTTCTCCTAAAATGTGATAATAATAATTTTTTGGTAAAAATAATAATTACCTATAAAAGTTATATTCCTACTCTGAGAAATAATGAACTAATTCATGTTCCTGTTCCTTTGGAAAATAATAGAATCTGTTTTTTAAAAAAAGTAATCAATTCCATCAGTTATTCCTTTTGAAATGCATTCCTTAACAACACTGGTTTGTAGTAAGTGGATGCTAGTTGTTTAACAGTTGTGATGTTAAGGTTTTTTATTTTTATTGCCTGTAATTTATTTTCAGCTTGTTAACAACACTATTAATGTTCCATGATGAAATAAAATGTCATACGTTTAATTATGATTAAATTGATACCAATTTATATAATAGGAATAATGAAACTCCTATTCATCTTGAATAATGATGTAAAATTTAAATTGTTGTATACATTTTCTTCTTAGAGTCGGTCTGGCTCATGATTGGGCCTTTGGCATTGTTATTATCAATGGGCCCCCAATAAACTTAAATTTGATTTTTAAATAGTGCACATAGTTTACTCTGTAGGTATTCTTCGCTCCTTGGGTGGAATACCAAATCCCATTATTATATTTTAAAAAAACGATAAATCATTTCTTCAATATAATAATTCTGAATGAAGCTTCAGTTTATATAAGACAATTTTACTTAAAAGTTAATAATTTCAAGTTTATCAATATTAAATAAAAGATATTTTGTTATCAGCCAGATATATATCCCATTGTCAATTGAAAACGGGAAAAAAAAACATTTTGATGAGAAAAAAAAGGGTTTGAGTTTTTTTTTATATATTCAAAATTTTCTATTATTTAAATATTTTCATGAAGTTTGGATTAATTTAAAAAGTTTTAAAGGTGTTATTTTTTTAAAATTTCGGGTAAATTTACCCAAATTTCAGAAAAAACTAATGAGAATTTCAAAAAATGATCTTTTGAATGTTTCTTTTTGACGAAAATTTTGTTTCATAAAGTTGCTGGTCAAAACTTTTGGAGAAGTATTTCTATATAAAAACGTTTACACAAATAAAAAAAAAAATCAAAAAAATCTCATTGTTATTTTAATTAAACTTTTGCTGTATTTAGAAATTCAAAATTCTTATAATTAAAAAAGTCGGACATACTTTGTACCATGGATATTCTTCGCTCCTCGGGTCAGATACCCTTGGTAGTTGTGTAGAATTTTAAAGAAACAATAAATTGTTACTTCAATCAGACGATTCTGAACGACGAAGGAAGTTCATAATATAAAAAACAGTAATAATCGTTATTTTCAACACACCCACCAAGAGTATATAACCCGAAGAGTGAAGGATATCCGCGGTGCAAAGTATGTCTGGCTTTCTTGTCTGTACTTTACTTTACTTTTTTTATTTAATGAATAAAAAAAAGGAAAAAAAATTAATGAGAAAAAAAAGTGTTAAAAAAATATTCCTATTTTTTTTCACATTTTCAAAATTTTCTAGCGCCAAAATGTTTCTGATATTATTGTCTCTCTATATTTAAATTTTCATAAACTTTGAATTAAAAAATGATAGTTTCTGAGTTTTTTTTTGTCAAATTTTGAGAATTTCAAAAAATGCCTTTTCTAAAGTACCATCTAGAGGCAAATTTGGTTTCAAAAAGTTTTCAGTTTAAACTTTTAGACAAGTATTTTTATACGAAGACGTGTATACATAAAAAAATTTAAATTAAAAATAAACATCATTGTAAAAACTCTAGATTTTTTCATTTCACTTAAATTTAAAAATGGCGTACAAAATAATTTTTTTTTGTTATAATAATAAATTTATAATTTTGTAGTAAAATTGTCTTATGCAAATTGAAGCTCAACTCAGAATCGTTTTATTGAAGAAATAATGTATCGTTTCTTTTAAATTTAATACATCCACCAAATCCCATCTGAAGAGCCTTTTATAGGTGTAGATATATTTTTAAAAAATCTCAAATTTCTACAAACTATAATTGACAAAATTCAAATTTCTGAAAAATAAAAAGAGAAATGTTGGGTATTGCTATAGAAGAGTTAGAGCTATATATAATTATAAATCAGATACTTAAAGTGCTTTAAATTTTGAACATTATTTCAATTTTAGCATTGATTAAATATAGTAGTAGTATAAGTATATTTAATCAATGATTTTAGTGTATTTTGAATATTTTCTTCTACTATTATTAAACATTTGAATGTATAGTCTTAATTGTCTTGTAGAAATAAATTGTTGGTTCTTCATATGTGCTAATATGCTAATGTTAATTTTTTATGTATATAATAGTCCTAGGTATGTATTTTTATTTGTTACAGAGTTTACTTAAATAATAGTTAAATGTTATTGGCTTATTTTATGATTCTTTACCTTTATTAGTTATTGTTTTAATGAGCTGCATAGTTAATAGTTGTTGACTGATATACGAACTATTCTGGTTGTTGACTTCTTGTTAGTAAATGTGTATGACTTACAATTAATTTATAACTTACAGAATCTGTCAATCCAGTTCTTTGTACAATTTATACACATATCTGGCTGTTTGTATTTAGCCAGTGGGTTCAATAGCATAATAATATTCTTGGATACTACTATTAAGCTGTAAATTTTGAACGTCTTTAAACTGTGATCATCTGAAAAGTATTATAACATTTTATTCTACATATTTTATGTCTTATCCATATCCTAATACCTTAAAATTTAGTTTTAAGTGTCCTTATTTTTTATTAAGTTGTGTATCTAACAAATTGTATTCGAAATTAAATAGAATTGTAATATTAATATTAATTATGTTTCATCCATTTTTGGTATTTTGACATATTCTAAATTAGAAATAAATGAATAATATAATAATAATACAGGGTAATTTTAGAAATATATTTAATAATAATTACTTGAAATAGTATTAACTTTGGATATTAATAATAAGCACCTTATTATTGTTGCAATTGAAGATTTTGAGGTTTAAATACCCATTTGCTTTGAATATTCTGCCAAACAAAATTTTATACTTATTTAATATTAGGCATTTCCTCAGGAATTTCAGTATTTAGATGTTGAAAAAATTAATAACTGTTGGTTTAAAAAATTAATTAGTAAGTCATAGATAAAAGTTTGAAACATTGTTTTTATTAAAATAATTTAAAATAATTGTAGTACCACAAGTTCCTTAAGTTGTCTCATATATTAAATATATAATTACTGTTGTAAAAATTACTTACTTGTTTTTTTTTTTTTTACCTAAGTACTGATAGTTTTTATTGTTTGACAATTTGAATTAGGTATTTAAAGCACTAGTTTATTAATTTAAAATCAATCATAAAATTGTATTTTACTTATTTACCGGGCTTACCTACTTAATTATACTTTGTTCTACTAAGCAATCATTACATTTATTATCTCCAACAAAATAGTTAAGATGGTAATCATTGTAACGTTATGGTATATGAGCAAGTATTGCTTAAATTAGTTTTCTTTTAATTTTGTTTTATTATTATTATTATTATTATTATTATTACTATTCTGGAGTTTCATAACCTTAACAATAGTTGCATTGAATGTTTTGTATGATATGATTAACCTAATTATTTATCAGGTTTTCCTTTAATTATATTTCTACATTAATTTGTTGTTTGGTTACAGAATGTTTTATCCATCATAGAAAACCGATTGTTTTCAAGTTCATCAGAAGCGACATTTGAAACTAGGGTAGGTATTTAGAATTTTTATTTCTTTCACTGCGATTTATTTTTTGTTCCTACATATTTTATCTAATTTTATAGCCTTTTAAACTACATAAACTTGAAGATGGTCCAAGCACAAATGTCACAGTGTCTGCCGAGGATGCTATTAAATATTATACACAAATGCAAACCATTCGTCGTATAGAAACTGCTGCTGGTAATTTGTACAAGGAAAAAATTGTTCGAGGTTTTTGCCATTTATACTCTGGACAGGTATATTAATAATTATTTGGTTATGAATACAATTCAAAAAAACCTAATTGGTATTATTAGTGTGCATGCAACTTATTTTATTTTTGTTGTATGATAATTTAAGACTGTATTTTATATAGGAAGCATGTGCTGTTGGAATGAAAGCTATGTTTCGTGATACAGATTCAATAATTACTGCCTACCGTGCTCATGGTTGGACATACCTTATGGGCGTGGAACCATTTGGAGTTTTAGCAGAATTAACTGGGCGCAAAGGCGGAAATGCTCGTGGTAAAGGTGGTTCTATGCATATGTATGCGAAAAATTTTTATGGAGGAAATGGTATTGTTGGAGCACAGGTTAATGCATTTATTTTATATTGTTTAAATTAAACTGATATTGTTGTATTATTTTGGTACTTGTTTGTTATTGCTCTGCTGTGAGTCTTTAAAATTTTATAGCCCTGTTACGTGTTAATGCCGATTTAACTTTGTCTGTTGGATATCATAACATTACCCAAATAAAATCATCTATTTCTATTAGGAAATGTTATCAATATACTTAATTCAGCAATAATGAATATAAAATCCAGAAATACTTCGTACCACGGATATTCTTTGCTCTTTGGGTCAGATACTTTTGGTGGATGTGTAGAATTTTAAAGAAAAGATAAATCATTTTTTCAATAAGTAGATTCTGAATGAAAGAAGTTAATAATATAAATAATAATAATATTAATTATTTTTCAACATACACATGAGAATTGAGAAATTCTAAAAATGACCTCTTCAAAGTACCAACTAGAGGTAAATCCTGTTTGAAAAATTTGCCAATCAAGACTTTTGGACGAGTAGTACTATATAAAAAAGTGTTCACAGAAAAAAAAAAATAAACATCATTGTAAAAACACTTTCTAAAAAATGTGTTGACTAATTGACTATGAATAAAAAATTGAAAATATTGGTTATAGTTCTTATCATGTTTCTAGTAAGAAAAATCACAATAGGTATTTTTCATCCATCTAAAATTTTCAATCATTACTTTTGAAAATACCTATTTTCTATCTAATTTGGTGTCTCACAATAAATTCTAGGTTATTTTAGATTGAATTTCTCTGCCAAGATTTTGCAGAACAAGTGAAATGAGTTTACAAAATAAGGTTTACAAACCAAAATTTTATTTTTATTTTTATGTATATAACAATTAATGTTATCAGCGATCGGTATTAACACTTGGTTGAGAAATAATATTTGGCTCTTGTGGAATGGTAACAAACTAGTACCATTATTTGATCTAATATAATTTTCGTGTTTTGTTTTAAAATCTTATTTAATTTTTAGGTACCACTTGGTGCCGGCATAGCTTTTGCTGCTAAATATTCAGGTAATGGTGGTGTTTGTTTCTCCTTATATGGAGATGGAGCCTCTAATCAAGGACAGGTATTTGAAGCTTACAATATGGCTAAATTGTGGGACCTACCTTGCATATTTGTTTGTGAGAATAATGGCTATGGTATGGGAACCAGTGCAGAACGATCATCTGCTAGTGTAGCATACTATACACGAGGTGATTACATTCCTGGTATCTGGGTGGACGGTATGGATGTGTTAGCTGTCAGAGAAGCTGCTCGTTTCGCTATTGAATATTGTACTAGTGGCAAAGGACCACTAGTTTTAGAAACAGCAACTTACCGTTACTCTGGACATTCTATGTCCGACCCAGGAACATCGTATAGAACTCGTGATGAAATTCAAGAAGTGCGACAAACAAGAGATCCAATCACATCTTTTAAAGAAAAGATAATTGGAGCTAATTTAGTAGATATTGATACATTAAAGGTATATTAATTTAAATTTAAGTTTACTAAATAGTGAAGTATTATTCTCTATAAACAATGTAGGTATACGCTATACCGTGTGATCAACAGAAAATGTAACACAAAATATTTTATTCTGGATGACCTGTCTTGAGTGGTATAAAGTGAGCTAATAAGTACCGAATAAGAAAATACTGATATAATGTTTTATAGTTTATCAATTTTTTTTATAGGCATTTTATTTATTATGATTTGATTAAAGTTTAGATTGAATTATAAGTAACATAAGTAGGTATTATAAAAGATAACATTGTGCCTATAAATTAAAAAATTCAATTCATTTTGCTTTAAAAATGTTGTGACATAAATATCACTAAAAATCTATGAAATTTGTAAAGTAAATAGTTGTAAATTATATATTCTTTTAGTGGGTTAAATAAATTAAGCCATGGCCATTAGTGGTAGCGTAATATTGCATGGCTGAGGGTTAATGTGAAAAAATTTGTGATTGTTAATTTTAAAAAAAAGACAACAAATATGTTGAACATAAAAATATTCAATACATTTTAGATTCTGAGCGAAGCAAAGAATCTTGTGTTTTTATGATGTTGATTTTTTATTTCTTCCTTCTTTTTTTTTATGTGTACAAATTTTTGTATAGAAATACTTGTCTAAAAGTTTCAACCAGTAATTTTTTGAAATCCGATTTGCCTCTAGATGGTACTTTAAAGAGATCATTTTTTGATTTTCTCATTTTTTTTTTGTATAATTTTATTTTTATTTTTATATTATGTTAATGGTTAATTATGCAATACTCCAAATGTAATTATTTGGTTTTATAATTTTACACTTATTTGTTTTTGTAGGAAATCGACAAAAAAGTTAAGGCTGAAATTGATGAAGCTGTAAAGAAAGCAAAAGCAGATACAGAAATACCACTATCTGAACTTGCAGGTGATATCTATTCAAAACCACTGGAGACAACTGTAAGAGGAGTGAGTCCATTCAAGAATTTGGAACATGTCCGAATTGGACCAGCTGTAAATTTGAATTAAAGTTCTGAAAATTTATTGACGTACAATATAGAGTCTTCAAAGTTCAAATATCACCTTTTTTTCCAGTTATTGTATTTATAATTATTCGTGAGTTAAGTTTATACAATGTATAGCTTTTAAATGTTATATTATTCAGTTTTGCAGTATCAAATTTAGTTCAATGAAGAAGAAAAAAATATATGTTTATAAATATTTGTTAGACAATAGAAGAATGAGATATTTATTCATCATTTACTTTTTTGACTATATTAATAATCAAAATGTATATTAAAGCAATAAACTGTTGTATTTGTTAACAAATAATCGTATTAATCATTTTTTTTTTTTTTAATATTTATTATGTGATTAATTTGTATAGAGTCTTAATGTAACAATTGTGAAGAATTTATATTAATTTTCTGGTCTTATACTGAGGTACTTGGAGGTTTATCTTTGATTAAAAATATTTAAAAAGATCCTCACAACAATTTATTGTTTTTGTTTTTTTAATTTACGTAACTTGTTAAGATCACCAAGTCTTTAATATAAATTTGGAATTCTCATTAAAAATAAGATCTCAATCATTTTATAATTATTAATATCTGTATGGTGTTCAATAAGTTGCTGAATTATTTCAATATTTAATGGTATAAAATAATAATAATAATTATTATTATAGGATATTGATTGCCTACTTCAAAGAACATTTGTTAAAAACAGCTTATTCAATTTGTCACAATTATAATTTTGTTGTAGATCAAATTAATAATATTTTTACTGTAATTTCTTATACGTGCATTGGTTTCTTGTAAACTAGTTATTTTTCAAAATTGGAAAATTCATTATAGTATCAGATTTTAAGCGAAAAGAAAAATTTAGTGTTTTTACAATAATGTTTATTTTTATTTGTTTTTGTAATCATTTTTTTGTATGGAAATACTTATCCAAAAGTCTTTACCAACAACTTTTAAAAACTGAATTTACCTTCAGATGGTACTTTAAAGTGATCATTTTTCAAATTTCTAAATTTTCTTCTGGGAAAAACTACCAAAAATTTTATAAAAATGACTCAGAAACTATCTTTTTTTATCCAAACTTTATGAAAATTTAAACATAGACAATAATATGAGAAATATTTTGATGCAAGAAAATTTTGAAAATACAAAAAAAAAATTTTGGACATTTTTTTCCTAACACTTTTTTCTCATAAATTTTTTTCCTTTATTGGATAAAATAAAATAAAGTAAAGCAAAGATAAGTAAGATATAGATGAGAAAATCGGGTATACTTGGCTGTTTTGGTCATATACTCATGGTGAATGTATTAAAAATAATAACTATTATTGTTGTATATATGATTAACTTCTTTTGCTCAGAATCATATTATTGTGGAAATGATTAATCGTTTCTTTAATATTCAACATATCCACTTAGAGTATCTGATCTGAGGAGCAGTGAATACTCGTGATGCAAATTATGTGTGACTTTCTTCTTTTTGATAATTCTGTATAATGAAAAAATGTTTAATTATAGTCTATTCAATTTGAGTCAAACTCTGGTCGTGATCTAGGTGTCTCATCCACATGGAGTTATTAATATTCTCATGAACTGGATTTCCAGTAATTAAATTTTCATAAAGTTTGAATCAAAAAATGATGGTTTTCGATTCTGTTTTTTTCAAATTTTGGATAGCCCCCCCCCATAAATAAACTGTATAATTGAGGAATTCAAAAAATTACCTCTCTAAAGTACCAATTAGAGGCAAATATGGTTTCAACAAGTTGCTGATTACGACTTTTGAATTAAAATGAAAAATAAAAAAGCTCAATGAAATCCTTATTAAATCTATTTTCAAAAAGTAAAGACAAGAAAGCCAGACATACTTCGCACCATGGGTATTCTTTTTAATGCATTTTTCTCAGTTTCGATGTTGAGACGTTTACTAGCTAGATCATAGATAGTGGTTCTTTATGTCAACCGTAAGTTTATACGTTTATGTATGATTGTGATTCCTTAATAACGGTACAACATGTTGAATTATCTTGTTGTTTAGTTGTTTTATAGTTGGATGGATCAGATGGGTGTATGTTTGATCTAAAATATGACAATAATAATTAGTTGTGCTTACAAAATATGGCGCTTATGGATTTACTACTGATGTTTTTTTACATCAACTATACATCACTTATGGGCAGGAAGATAATTAATATTCGGCGATATTGAAATGATAATGAATGTATGCAGTGCAAGGACATACCTATATTTTGCAAAGTGTGAAATCGCTTATGATGACACATGGGAAAAAACTGGGATTTTTCTTCATCTATACATGTAGTGCATATAAACAATAACATAAACATGTCAAATATTGACAGTGGCGTAGTAGTAGAAGCGCGAAACTCGGTGGCCTTGTGCCCTTGCAGGAGTCGGTACATATAGCCTCGAGGAGAGCCCGATCTTGGGGGGGAGGGGCGAGAGGGGAATGCCCTGGTTGTCTCAACTGCGAGAGGCTGCAGTAAAAAATGAAAACGTGTGATGCACTCTCGAGTTTAGACATATTATTATTATGTTCAGGATCGCATCTTGATTTATTTGGTGAATTTTAGGGCAGTCTACGTTATTAAAATTGCATCTATTTTTGCTTTTAGTTTTTTATATACTGTGTTCAAACTGGAATAAGCTACCTACGATAGTATGACCATATTTACGAAAAAAAACGAGTAAAACCACTTTAGTTAAAATTGTTTTAAACTCATATTCATTTGATATACTCTCAGTAGTATACTTATATACTTTATCATAATATTTTAATAAAACACTACGGTCCGATTTTGAAATAGGTTTAAAAAAATATGCTACACATTTATCTAGATTTGTAATTTTACCACCTTAAATTAAAAAGTATCCAAGAAAATTTGGCCAATTTTAAATTAAAAGTTTCTGTATAAAACTTTTGGATAAATGTTTGTATGAAAAGAAAAAAAAAAAAACAAAACATTGTAAATACACCAGCCTCTTTGCGCTACTGAGAATCTAAAAATAGAGAAAGTAATTATTTTCAACGAGCGATTAAGTGAAGTAAGTAAATATAATTTATTGCTGTATAAAATAGTAGTACAACTCTAGGCTAGAGAACTTGTTGTATTTGCATATTGTTTGTTTTGCATAGTCACACAAATAGCAGAGTAAAAAATATGTGTTTAATTATTGTTATCGTTATGAGTGCAGTTGTTGGGTTAGTACCCATCAATATACGAATTAATTAGTAGTTTGACGATTATGGTTTTGTCATTTCGCGCGCGTAACGTTTTCCGGCTTGAGGTATAGGTCGTCGAAATAGATAAAAACAATAGAATAGTCGTGTCAGTCATGTCTTAATAGATTTTTTACTCATGACAATATAGTAGGTATTATATAATAGGTATTTTTGGTTTTTAATGATGCGTGAAGGTGGAGGTGTATATTGTTGATAATGCTCACTCATAATAACGTCTATTAAAAATATTACTAACGCACGTACACTCGAAAACATTTGGGTGGTGGCAATTTTTTGTATTTGAATTGAAAAGTTTTGTCGTTTTATAATTTGGAAAAGTTTTTAAAAAAAAAAAATAAGAAAACTAATAATAGATATATAAATTTGGATTAATTTCGGTTAAAATAATTTCTACAATAATTAAATAAAAAGGACATACTTCGCATCATGTGTGTGCAATATTTGCTCTTCGGGTGGGATTTATTTATTTTTATAAATTAACGTTAATCGTCTTTTTAAAAGTAAATACAGATAAGTATAACAGTAATATAAAAAGAAAAAAAAAATACTAGACTTTTACATTTTTATACTAGAACTACATCTGACAATACAAATAAATCATAAGCCTCCCCCCCATACAAAACTAAACGGTGTCATTTTACTGACGCGTTATCCTATTTAGAAGGGCAATTTTTAGCAAAATTTGTGCTGCTGAAAGGTAAATAATATTTTTTTGTATTAAAGACATAAATGTTTAAATTTAAAAAATTAATTCTCCATATTATTTAATATAATATATCATTATGTTTGATTAATACAGAGACGTAAAATCAAATTTCGATTCCGTTTTCAGAGAATTTCACGACTTAACGTATAGATCAAATTCGTTATTTATTTATTATTTTTTTTGTAATGCGCGTCTAACACTCTATAGAAACAGTAGTATTCGAGAGGCCTTTTGGCTGGTTCAGCAGGCTAAGAGGTTCGTATAAATGCCAAAATGCTCTTGGCATACTACTATATTTTTAAGTAATAGATCTTACGAGAATCCTTTGTATTTAAGTTGTAATTTAATTTTCACAGGGCTTCGCAAAAGCTAGTAGTAGTGCCTGCAGACGACTCTGGCCAAAGTTTAATTTACGACGCGACGACGATGTGTAGCGCCGTGCAACGTAAACGTTTATTTTAATTATAAGTTGGCTTTGAAATTAAATTCGGTGGCTCGAAATCGTTTACTCGTGGAAAATATTCGAGTTGGCAAAGCATAATATTATTTTCAATTTCAAAGTTATTTGATTTAACAGCTCGTAAATTAGTTACTGAGTATACGTTTTCCAAACTAATCGAATAACGGTCTTTCGAAGAGTAGTCAAAGGAGCTTACTAATTTACTAAGTCTTAATTGTTAATGAATTATTCCGAGAAATCGAGTACCTACCACGGATAAACGTAATGAAAACGCCATTAAAAGTCAATAGGTAACCGTTTGATTATAATTATTTATAAGTTATAACTAATTGAATTACGATTTTTGTATTGCTATGGTTTATATAAATTTAGCATTTTTGTTATTTTATTGTGAGTTTTTGGCTTTCATTTTGTTAGTAATTATCTTGTAAATCTTTTTTTTTGGTTCTCTTGCTATTATTCAATTCACATTGTTATTTAATTATTAATTATGGATAAAAATAATTAAAAATGTCCCGGACATACTTTGCGTACCAGGGGTATTTTTCTCTCCTCCGGTGGGATGCTCTTGTTGGGTGTATTGAATTTTAAAGAAACGCTGAATCAATTTTTCAATAAAACGAGTCTGAGTGGAGCTTCAATTTATTCAAGACAATTTTTTTAAAAAATGATTAAGTTTTTTGTTATGACAAAAAAAAAAAATTATTTTTACTCTGCCGGTTTTGTATTCAGTCGTATTCCATAATTAACTGAGAAATGAAAAACATCAAAAAAGTTATTTTCGCGTGAAAATTACGAGTTTTATATGGTTTTAACTTAAAACGATTGTAAAAATTATTCATTGAGCCCACTGTTAAGAAAATTTGAACAGTGTTAGAAAAACACGTTAGTATCTATAAATAATTTTTTGGCAAAACAAAAAAAAAAAAAAAATGTTACAACATCAAGGGTTAAACATTTTATTTTACAGTGAAAATTTCAACCTTCAGGTACTACAGTTTTGGTGGAGTTACGACTAAATCACTGAAAACGACTTCATTAAAAATATAATTAAGTTCATAAACGGTATATTCAACCGTTTTTGTTCAAATTTGGGATAGTTTTTATGCGTATATGTAATTAGCCGTAACATAATGTTATACATATAAAAATCTAACTTGATAACGAGTTTGATCGTATACATAATAATTATGATTCAGCTCGTAGTTTGATTATATTAAATATTATATTATTTATAAATTTATAATCAATGGTAGTAGCAATTGATTTTATAATATATGATAAAATCAATGGTAGTAGGTACAGCAGATTAACCTTGACTATTGGATAATTAGTCATACACTTTTTCTAATGAGCTCATATTATAATAACATAGGTAATGATTTTGGTTTTTGATGTTATCCGATTAAGGTTGACATTATATAGTCAGTGTTTCTTGGCTAATATATATTTTTTAAATTTCATACTAACAGTTACCTTTTTGCTTACTCACATAATCATTTGATTACGACAATACAAATATCAAATAAATAATAATGAGTCATACCTTTTATCTTAATTTAAAAGCATTTTAGACTTGATTTTATGGGTTTCATTAATATCAGTTCCGCCGCTAAAAAATTGTTAATGATTAATTAATCTAGCAGGCTCTTTGATTGACCTGTCGATTGTACCGACGACTTTCAACCTGTCTGATGATATCATTAATTATATATACTATTTATAATCAATGACGATATAAGAGGTAAGTACACAAATATACAAGCTTACGTCGCAATCGCTTGCGAATTTAAATTGAAAACCATCCCTTGTTTTGAAAACCTAACCCGAGGGAATTTAAACATTTTAATTATTTATTACCTAATCACAGGAAACAATAAAACGTTTTTTTTTTTTTGAATTATTCAAATCATTATAAATATAAGAAAAAAATCGTTAACAGGAAAATAAAATTTTTGATGAGAAAAAAATTACAATACAAATTTTCGTATAAATTAAAAAAAAAAAATTTCACCAAAATATTTTTCATATTATTGTCGTTTAGATGAAAAAAAAGTTTTAAAGGCGTTTTTATTAAATATTGACTAGTTTTTCCCAAATTTTAGGAAAACTATTGAAAATTTCGAAAAATAACTTCTCTCTCTAAAGTACCATCTTGAGACGAATTCTGATTCAAAAAGAGGCTGACCCAAGCCTTTGGATTAGTATTTCTATACGGAAAAAAGAGTGCGTACTTCATATCTTGGGGTGTACTTCGCACCTTTTAGTTTACAATTAAAAATATTATCAAAAAAGTGTGATTTCGGATCTATAGAGTTACTAATTGAAACTTTTGGACAAGTATTTATTATATGCGAAAAAGTGTTTCTAGAAACAGAAAAAAAGTAAATAAATATCATTGAAAAATCATAAGCTCAGAATTTAAAATATTAGACAAGCACTATGACTTCCCCAAACGAATAACGGCATATTGATTTTTAATTAGATTCTCGTTCGCAAAAATTTAAATTTTAGACATTATAAAAGTATGTAGCAACAAATGTGAACAGTTAGGCGGGGAAACGTGTATTGGGGGAAAAGGGTAAATAACGGTGACACCCAATAATAATTTTAATTTATATTATTTATATTTCGAATGATTTTTTTCCGTTTGGACGCGATAATAATGCTGTTGTGCTAATGAACGGTATTGAATAACGAATTAATAAAATTATTTGATTCGTAAAAGTGGGTGTTCTTTTTATGGGCAACGACGTAACGCACGGGGACATTAGTAATAATATCATGACGTATAAGTGAATACTAATTATTACTAAACGTCTTATAATAATATGCGACTTTATACGATATTTTAACAGATGATTTATTACATTTTTTGTTTCGTACGCGTTTCCGAGAACTGGACCGCGTGTTTTCCCAATGACGACGCTCTCTGTCAATACGATACGCGTTGTCCCGTCGTCGTCGGTTCGTCTGTGAAATATTTCGCGTCAAATCCATATAACAAATTATGTCAAAAGTTTCTTAATATTATGTACAACCAGACTTACTAACTGCACACGAACGTAATCCGTGATAATCATAATATGCCGTCCGGCGCCAACGGCTTGCCACTCCCACCGGCGGCCGTCTGCAGTCAATCGATTTGCGTTCATAATTTCCATACACGACAAGAGTGGGAAATACCCGATTTACCTCGTCTACCTACACTAATCGGTCTGGCGAGAACTAATATATTAAGTTCACTGTAGTTCGTCTCTGCCAACTCAGTAATCGCGTACTCCTCGTCTCTGTCGCTTTCGCGAACGTTTACACTTGATCACGCGCAACACGTTTTCTCGCGATAATTTATTTTAGTTATTGACACGTGTCTTCTTGTTGTTTTCGAGAACTCGCCGAACCCAACGCAGAACGAAATGGTAAATATTTTTTCATTATCGGATTTTATATGTGCTACACTCGGGGTAACCACACAGACCGGGCGTACTTTTTTCCATAGGGCAGCACTCTTTGTTTTTGTTGTTGTATTGTCCTAGAGTAGAGTGACCACACGTCCTGTTTTGTACAGGATCGTCCTTTATTTCGGCTCTGTGTCCTGTTGTCCTGACAAACTTCTCTCAGGATGCTTTTTGTCCCGTATTTTCAAGTCTGTCCCATATTAATCTGGTTTTTTGCCTTATTGTTAATTTAAAATTTTTGAAATGAAATTATTGAATAAAACATTGTAAGAATTTAAAAATCTTGTGGACATCATAAGATCAATTTTAATCGTAAAACAACATTTTAAAGAATATGTCATGCATTGAATTTCATACATTTCTTTTAGAATATCCCAAATTAGTTAAACTTAATCACTTTTTCGGAAAAATACGAAATATCAAATACCTAGTGAAGATATGTCATAACAATCGCCATCAAAATGAATTAAAAAGTTTTTTTTAGAAAGTAAAGTATACAATATACGTGAATAAAGGAATTGAAGAAATTTTAAAAAGTTAATTTAATTTAATTATGTTATTTTATGTTTTTCAAAATAATGTTTTTGTAAAATGTATTTAACTTTAATCTATAATAAGTAGTTTAAAAATTATACTTATTCAAGATTCAAAAACACAATATATGTATAATATACTTATTTATTTAAAAATATTTTTGTTTTGTATTTTATTTTTTCAAACATGGTTACCCTATCCTAGAGTGTCCTTAACAATTTAAGGTTAATAAGTCCATGCGATCGGTTTATTTTCTTGATAATAATAATCATCATGATTTTGATTATTAGAATATTGTCATCTGTGTATCAATAATATACAACCACCACGATAAAATATATTTATTTTGTCATGCACGGTACCATCATAGAATAGGAAATTTTACCTATTTTGTGGTACCATTAGTGATTTAATGTTCATGCATGGTACATTGGTACCTTGGTACCTTGTACCTTTTAGTAATTTACCTGTTAGCTATAATCTTTTCTATCAAAAATTGAATCTTTTTATAACCATTATTCTTAACCGATTGGTATCATTAGGTATTTTATCATGTAACAATATTAGACAAGATTATATTAAATAGGATATTTAGAAATATTAACATTGAAATCATATTGAAAAAAATATATTTTTACAAAAAAAAAGGAAAACACTTGATGGGAAGCATAAGTAGTATAATTTACACATCGGAAGGAAAAGTTTTTATGTATTTAATAAAGAAGCTAAATTTTCGAATGTACTTTATTTTGGATTTTTATATCTGGTCGCCATCGCCTATACACGATATAACCTTAAATAATTTAAAATAATACGCGTAAGAAGAAGCAAGTCCCGAACAATTTTCGTTCAATTCGTCGTGACTTGTGAAATGGAAATTTTTCCTTTACACAAATAATATCCATGAAATATAATACGTTATTAACGGTAACACGATACTTTGATGTTTTGATACTTAAATTTTGGTTTGCACAAACATGCAAATGAATATAACTCCAGGTTCGAGTGATCACATTTCTTTATAAATGTAATTTATATTATTAAGTTATATGTATCTATACTAGTCAGAGTAAAGAGGCTTGATTACAACAAAGTATGGTGTAATTTGTCATTCGTTTTCCGTATTAAAATGTATGTTTTCATTATAAGAGAACATTTGTTTAGGAACACAAAATTTATTTAAACTATAATTAATTTACTCGTATAAATTTTCCTTCATACCAATTCTTTAGTGAAAAAAAATACTGTTTAAAATACTTTGAAAAAGAAACCTAGTTTTGTTTTTTTTCCAACTGCGCAGTTTTCATACACATTCAGTGTCAATAACACGACATGATTATGAATTATAAAGCGATTGAAACGATTGTTATGAAACAGAATAATGAATATTAACTATTTATTCCTAATATGCAATTTACCGTTTATACGTCTTCCTTCCGATTACTTTCTATGTATAGAACAAAAAAATTCATATTCGTTTATTTTTCACCAGGAAATTATTTTACCTGTGCAGACATTATAGGTTATATTCTTGGGGTTATTGTATATTTCTTTCTGATTATCTGAAATGAATTCCATTTGTATTAACTTTAATTTAATACGCAAATGCTGCAAGTCACGAGCTACGTAGTAATTATGCTATTGCACTATTTAATCATAATATCATTAATTAATATGATATTACGACTTAATATCCAACCTAAATAAACAAATAAAAACAGAATGTGTGTTCATGAAATTGAATAATGTTTATGGGTTCCAAATACACTGAGTCAAATGTCTAATGATCGTGCTCTGCGTATGTGTGTGTGTAAGGGGGGGGGAAACAAAACGTAAGGGGGGGAAACAAAAAAAAAAAAAAAAAATTAATATTCCTTTTGTTTTTCTCCGCAGTTTTCTCACAGGCTGTCGTCGTTGTTCGTTTTCGCTGCGCTCTTAATGTGCACCACCACGTGCAACGCTCAGAATCGGCCGTTTTACGCGGGCACCAGTGGTAGCCAATATCCCGGCGTTTTGCCTCAAAACATGCCGCCGCCCAGCAGCTCGGCTTCGCCCTCCACCGATTTGGGCAACAGGTTCGGCGCCGCCGGTAGCACTACTCCCGCCGACCCGTACAAGGCGCACGAAAGGGACCCGGTGTACAACGTGGACAAGGACATCGTGGACCGAGTGAAAGACTTGCCCCGGGACAAACAGCCGTATTGGTACGTGAACGCGTCGCACCTGAACAGCAACAGGTATACGCAACAACAGTTGCAGGCGCAGATCCGGGAGCTCACCGAGAGACTTCAACGTCTGCAGCAGCAGGAAGCCGATCGGCAGCAAGCGGCGAACGCGCCCTCCAGATTCCAGAGGAAAACCGCCGTACCCCGTTCGCAATGATCGCGAAAAACACTCTCTTCGATCCCCTCTCGCTACTTTCCCTCCAAATAAACTTTATATTCACCCCGCGTAACCTCGTACTCGCACTACTACTTTTTGTTTGGACAATAATAGGATAATGTACTGATGACCGAGTGTTGTAGGTTAGTCATAAAAAAAAAAAAAAAAAATGCTCGATAACTTTTTGTATTTCTCGTCGAGAAAACGCTACTGGGGTACGTCGTATCTATATCAGACGTATCCTACTGCGGGCACAAAAAGTAGAACCAACGTATTTATTTTTTAGAACGACAAAAGGATTTTTTAGTCGTACACGATCAGAATTATTATATAGTGTTTTCACGAAAAACAAATATTATGATTTATACGTGCGATATTACACGACTTGCTTTTATTCGATAATTATTTATTTATATTGTTGACTTTATTATTTTGTTATGTGTTATGTATTTATTTTTATCCAAAGCAATAAATATTAATATTACTGTGCACACATTTATTTGTTGTCCTATTCAGTTATTTTGTTTTTAGAGTGATTTTTTGAGGTGATCTTTATACATTTCTTCTTATGAAAGTTTAGGATTCCCATAAAAAACATATTTTGATTTTTATATAAAAAAAATATTTATTGTTTTTTATTATGCGTTAAGTACGGTTGCAGGATGGTCCATGTAACTTGTCTATATTATTGACTTAAGTGAAAATTTTTATTTTTCATAGTATACGTTTGAGATTCGTAGTACGAAATGTGTGTCATGGTAGACAAAAAATAGCCATGTCAGACGTATAGGATTAGATACTCTTGGTGGGTGCGATGAGTTTTAAAGAAATGATAAATAATTTCATCAATAAAATGATTTTAAGTGGAGCTTTACTCTACTTTATAGGTCAATTAATTTCATTTAAATATTTAACAGTCATTTGAGTTAATACATTTAAACGATTTTAGAAAATTGTTAATTGATCCAATTAAAAAAAAAATCAATCACAGATAGTAAAATACGCGAGAGATATTAAAAAAATGATTCAAACCTGATTTAGAATTAAAAGTGTGCTGAGATTAATATTAAAAAAGTAGTCCTATTGTTTTTTCTGCAAACGACCGGTTTCATACTAATTAATATAACTAATTCTAATTTTAAACGATTATAAGGAAAATTACAAATTATTTCTTTCAAGGTCGTTATAATATATGACAGAAAAAGAGTAATAGACATCAACTCGATGCGATTAAGAATACTTTAGATGATTTTTCCAAATTCACAAACATAAAGGAACGCAATTTTATTATTTGTTTCAAAGCGATATTAAATTAATAAAATTTATTTTAACAATTTGTCATTGTAATGAAAATGTAAAATAGTTAAAGAAATTTGAAAAGATATTTTTTAATAAAGTTCAGCTAAATTTGTTTGTATCTTTTGGTTTTATAATAATATAATATAATATGGTCACTCTAATTTTACGGCATATATGATAAAAATGAGAGAATAATAGGTATTTACACGATTGGAAAAAGGCGACCAAACACAAATGAAATTACTGCTGCAACCGACTTAATTTTTAACACTTCCATTTTTTTTTTTTGGTAAATCAAAAATATTACTACGACTAGAACAACAATCGGACATATATTATCACAAAGAGTTCAATTTCCTGTTTACAGATGACTTTATAATAATTTATTGGGCATGGGCTTTCGTGTACCCGTTGATAATAAATACAAAACATAATAACTATTTAAAAATTAAATAGGACATACCTAGGTATAACATTTTATTTATTAAGTTACGTTTATAAATGAAACAATAATATCATTGAGGTTATCAGAAATTATTTCAGAGGAGCATTTTATGCTCTTTAAACTCTAAAACCGTTATCTTACCTGATTTTATTATGATATAAAATTAAGTAACTCGATTATAGATGAGAAGAAGAGAGACCAAAACATTTATTAGTAAATCGATTTTTCGAACTGTTACTTGTTAGTGTTTTTATAATACACAATTTCAGGAAATTAATAGTAATATGATAAAAATTTAGTATAATTTTAAGACTTGTAAAATATAAAATGAATTATTGCAAGGCAGGATTAGCCAGTATACCATTTTTCTTGGGGAAAGAACGAATGAATATATACCTAATAATGGAAAATTTGAGAATGCAGAATACATGAAGTGTGTTCCATGGCATATTTTAAATAACTGTGGGTAGCAAATTGCTTCATTCCTCCTCGCATTTATGCAAAGAATTGGCGTAATTGGGGGGGGGGTATGAAGCAAAGGTTCAATTAGTCAATTAGTTCATAATTATTTTAGCCATCTCGAGGAGAATAACATACTGTAACCGTTGATCTATGACTGTAACAATAGTTAACGTATACAGATACGTCTGATACAGTTATTTTTTTAACATTATAATATTACAAATTTTTGCGCAATAAGCATTATTATTATATTTGTTGTATATACTCTTATTCATATTACCATCATGATAAGATGACAATATATATTACAATAGCTTTTAAAAATAGTTTATTAATCCATAAACAAAAAAGGTGTAATTTAAGCCTTAGTTCTAACTTTAAACGATTGAAAATAATTATTAATTAAACCAACGTTTAAGTAAGCAATATTATTACAATAATTATAACGTAGAGTAATAAATGTTTTATGAGGTTTTAATTGAAAGAAAGTGTCCATTTACATGAAAACAGCTGGTTTCATAAAAGTAAGTTTCAAACAGTAAAGTCCAAACAATAATAATTGTAAAAATAAAATCGACCAATGATTATTGAGATTTTTTAGGACCGTTAGAAATATTTTTGAAATTGAAAATGATATATTAATTTCGAAAGTAGTACGGTTAAAAAAGAAAAGATATGTTATCAGAAGTGTTGAGCTAAGATAATTAAAACATTATCTAGATAAAGATAAAGATAATTGAATATATTTTTATGTAGATAAATATACGTTTTTAATGAAATGCTGAAAATAAAAAATAATGATAAAAAATGACTACTGTTACATTTTTTTTCATGTTGATTTATAGTTAAAAATCAATCATTTACCAGCAGTATTGCATAAAATAAGAAAGTTATATTAGAAAAATATTATTTGCAAAATTACACACTTAACAATAAAATATTTATTTCTATACTACAGTAAAATTAATTAAAATTTCTAAAATGTGTAACGGAGACACATTTAAGAATAGGTGTATCAATCTGACATAACCGTATTCAGTGGTAGTTTACATTAGAGATGTAAAATTTACGTAAATATGCGTTATTTCTACTAATGCGTATTTTTGATATGCTTTAAAAAAAATATTTAAATTTGTTTGCTTAATATGAATTAAATACATATTGCAATACGATAATTTAAAATTATCGTAGGTGTATTATAAGTTGTAAATTATTATAATACACATATAAAATAAAATTTTATATTAATCACATCAAAATTAATTATTTTAACAAAAAAAAAAAAAAAAAACATAAATAATTCTTAACGCACTGGTATGAAGAGTACTGGTATGCACTGGTATGCAGAGGCATGAAGTGTTTATTAATATAATTAACATTTTACTTATACACTTTTACCAAATGATAAAGATTATCATAAATTCATTACAGATAAAATTCTGGATTCATATTATACAATATCCGTACAAAATCTGTTAATGAATCATAGTGTACACTATAAAAAACCTTATACCTAATTTTCATTTACAGATTTAATTTGATGGGATTTTATTCAAAAGTAATTTATTATTTATTTGAATTAATAGTGTAACATCGACGAGTTAAGTTAATGAAATATCTTAGATGCAATGAGTTAAGTTTAAATAAAATATTATATTTTTGATTTTGAACTTCTGAACTCGTTTTCGCTCAGCCACGGTAGTAAAATTGTAACAGAAGTTTAATTTCTATGAAAAGCGTATAAATACGTTTCGTAAAACTACCGTTCATGAACGGTAGACGTTTTTCTGCGAAACCTATGAATGTGAACGCATGTCGAATTTTATCCACGTAATATTTCGCGTATTCGACGTCATCGCCGTCGGCGTACCGTTGGACGAACGAAGTGGTGGCCGTGAAAAGTTTTCTCACGGGTACGAGTCGATGACTTTCTAAATCCAAGAATTCTTCCACGAGTGTCTGTAATCCCGCCCTCTCATAGTCGTAAAGCTTGAAGTCCGGTGTCGCGATTTGAGTGGTCACGACGTCCATGAGCGCGGAAAACGTCAGGGTGGTGATCCATTTCACCACGTAATAGGAATATTCGTAAAAGTCCTGAATGTCGAAAACGCGGTTTAGTTGGTTGTTGTGGACTTCGGCGAGGGTCATCGCGGTACCACCGCCCCAATGTAATCGGAATTCTACCCCGGGAATGCCGTCGTCCAACAGCCGTCGCGTGACGTGTGTAAAATCATTGAATTTTTTTTCGTACTCGAAAATCGCCCGCAACCTGTTTTCGGATTTCAAGTCGTCAACACTGTTCACGTCGATCGTCCACTGTCTGCACGGAGTGTGACCCTCGGACGGTTCTTCTCCTTCTCGTTTCACCCCTAAACGACTCGACGGTGGACTGCTGCAAGTGATATGATGACGCTCTTGGAACATGAGCCTCACGACGTACGCGAACGACCGTAGACGTTCTATGCTAACGTGACCGAACGACGACAACTGTTCGTTTTGGTCGAACCACTTGACGTGTAATTTGTTGTAAATCAACGTCAGCGTCAACGCGTTCCAAATGATATCGTTCTCGGCCAAGCAGTTCGATATTATGTCGCCGATGTCGATTGCGATTTGCTGATATGTCGCATTAAACGATTCCAAACACTGTTTAATGGCGTTGGTGTGTACCGGATCACCGCGGTCGATAATTATTGTTGAACATTTTTCGATTTGCGTTTCCAACGAACCTATTTTCTCGTGTACAACAGACAGTTTATCGCACAACGATTTTCGATAAGGATACGTATGGTATTTGGCGAATAAATACTGATGATCGACGATGAATTCGTTTCTCAGTGTCGCATAGTAGTCAATCCGTTCCAGATATATATTCGATATGGCCGGATGTAACTTGCCGCACACCATCATTTCGGACAAGGACTTTAAAAACGTCTCGAGATTGTTTCGGAGGAAAACCTCTTCTTTTAACCGGTCCAAATTCTCAATGAAGGCGTTTATCTGATCTTTGTTGTCTTCGAACGATGACATCAACGAACAGACGTACAACAAATCGACTTTTATCGACATCATGTTGTTTAACAAATAGGTCGGGTGACCGGCCTCTTTAAATATTGATATGTATTTTTCTATTTTATCGAACAACATTTCATTGCACATTTTGTGTTTGTCTGAACCCCTCGAGACATCTCTCACGATCATCTTCAACGCGATCGACTCGTATCCCATAATTATTTCGGTTATTTTATCGAGTATTAATTTTTCATATACCAAAAAAGGTTTTATGTTCAAAGCGCTTTGGACTCTTTTGTCAAACGCTTCTCTTAAGTTGACTTTGCAGCCATCCCACAGAGCCATGAGACATTTTGCAGGTATTTGATTGCAAAGCAAATCAATTAATTGGTCATAACCGAATTTGGAATTAAATATGAACCTTTTGTTTTTATCTTTATCGACCAACATGGGATATGTCATTCTGAATACTAACCCATTTATTATTTTTAGATAGTCATAGTCTACGAAATCTTTCATAGTTGCTATCCTTTTGTCTATTTCCCGTTTGAAAATTATTAATTCTTTGAAACGATAGCAATTTTTAATCATAAACTGTTCTAGACGATTTTGTATTTGATAAGTTGTAACAGATATGGAATCTAAATTTGACGATTTCGATTCAAAAGAATTTGTCGTACTACGTTTATTTTTCATTTTTTTCATGAAAACGTTCCATGTTAATAATATTCCTAAAATATTATAATTTTTAGACGCCACATGTTTCGTTAATTTCCCTAAACCAGCTAATGTCAGTATCATTGACGAGTTGTGTCTAAAAATTTGATCCGATATGTCTTGATATTTTTCGAAATATTCGTTTATCATGTTTAATGTTACGTCTTCGGGTACCGCAGATGGGTCTTGTTTAATTTCTGAAAATAATCGATTATAAACACTATCAATAAGTTTAGTGTAATAATAACTGATGTTACTATACTCACAGGACAAGACGGTATTTATCAAGTGCGTTATTTCAAATACGTTTTCCTTAGTAATCGATGCGTTTGAACGAGATGAAGTAAAGTAATCCGCTATAGATTGTTCATTGTCACCAATCGAAACCTTCCTTGAAAAAACTTTAGAATCCCGCCGAAGTGACTGGAGGAAATCCTCTAATAATTGTATTTTTTCGTATTCATTTTCAAAGATGAAATCTGATTCGTCTTTAATCGTATAATTTCCGCTAATTTGCACAACGGTTAGGAATAATAAAATGGAAATTAGTAAACCGGACGGAATCTTCATAGTGAAATAATATTCACGCGTATGAGTAGAATAATATTGCAGTCGACACTCAGTGCCATAGATGATAATGATGATAATATCTGGTTAGCGGTTTTTGTAACAACGTGTTGCATTTCCATTGGGTTGATTTTTTTTTTTCCACGCGCGCTCATTGTATACACAAATAACCTATATAGAAAAGGAAGCCCGAAAGTATTCACTTTTATGTGTCTTTTAATCTTACCTGCAGCACTGAGGTATTGAGAAAAAAAAATCAATTTAAAAGTCGTCATTATTGATTTAGAAATATTTGATAAAAAATTTTAAAATCGGTGATTTGCATACTGTGGACACACGTTATATCCATGTAGTGGTGACCACCATTAGTGCAGTGTCATTGGGTGGAGCGCTATGCGTTAAGATGCTATAAATAATTAAGAAAGGTCAAACCATTTTTATGGAAAATAATCCAAACATTACGTTATATTCATATTACAGTTTATTATTCATTGTTGTTAATCATTTAATTCATTTTAGATTACTAGAAAAGCTAGTGTTTTTTACAATGATGTTTATTTTTTAGATTCTGAACGAAGTGAAGAAGGTTATGATTTTACAATTATGTTTATTTTTTTATTTTTTATTTTTTCTCTTTCTGTGAACACTTTTTCGTATAGAAATACTTGTGCGAAAGTTTCGATCAGTATCTCTATAGAACCGGAATCACACCCAGATGGTACTTTAAAGAGGTCATTTTTCCAAT
>JAIPRM010000227.1:57453-68704 GCA_025469315.1 Stegophylla sp. TES_Ste_2020 | reverse complement strand
CTTCCTAAAATAATTCTTTATTTTTATTTTACATTAAATATTGTCAATACTTAATTTATGGTTAAATTTCTCATTGAAAAAATAATAATAAAACCCTCCCCAAAAATTCATTCTAGATACGGCCATGATAAGAACATAGATGAGAAGTAAAATGTTAGGTATATGAAACAAAATCTTATCAAAACTAAAACAAGAAAGATATTTAATGCAATATTTCCAAGATATTATTATATTAAGTACATATTCAGCAATTATTAGTTATTACCTTAAAATTTTTAATTGTTACAACAAGTTAACTTTACTTGTTACTATGTTATAATTTAGAATGTTTTATTAAATTATATGAAAAATTAATAATTATTATTAAATTAAAGTTGCACATGGGTCCAGCTCACTACGACCTGGAAATCCTGTCTCCATTGGGAACATTAAGTTTTGTTTATGAACTGTTGGCGAATTATGGTGAAAATATGTCGCTGTTTTATTGTTTCAAAGTAACCCCAGCTTTAAACAACAATATTTATCCAAACTGATAGCATGGAAGCTGTAAGATTAATAATTGGCTCATTGTTTTCTAAGTAGTTAGTTAAACAAATATAGATTTTCTATCTGAATTAGAAGCACAAAGGGGAAAAAGAAAATCAAGATAGAATGCACGCTGGACACATACATAATTTTGACCATTAAGGTAAAACAATTTAAAAGAATATTTTAACCTAGGACCTAATTAACAATTATTATCTATTTTATTAATAAAAATATTAATAATATAAATGAATATATTAACATTTTAAAATATTCTCATAAGAAAATAAACAATAAATATATGATGTATACTTAATTTTCAAAATGTACATCCTTAGTTTTTATATGACAGTACTGAAAATACCAATTGCAACTACTTGACTGAATATAATTATTATAATTATTTCAAGAAGAGTTATTTTAAATTCTGAATCGGGCTATAAAATAATATTTTACTAAGTTATTGTATTAAAAAAACAATATAAATAGACAATGAAGTATTGAAAAAAAAAAGCCGGACATACTTCGTACGACGAGTGGTATTCTCTTGACGAGCGTATTAAATTTTAAAGAAACGATAAATCGTTTCTTCAGTAAAACGATTCTGAACAAAGGAAGTTAATAATATAAGAAAAAAAAAATATCAGACCCGGAATTATATGCACTAAAACGTAGAAATATGCATGCATTTATTCAATTAATGTATTATTGAAATATACACCACAAATGTATTAACATGTAACAAAATATTATATTAAGTGAATAAAACAACAAAATTAAAAATTATACACTATACAACTACAGATTTTTAAGATGTAGATCTACTAGGGGAGGCGATGTGCCTCCTACGAATTTTAAAAAAGTAAAAAGAAAAGTATAAAGTCGATGTTTATTTAATGTATTTTTGTCTATTCGCCCCTTCCCATACAGGTTCTGCCCCTCAAATTAATAGCACAAAAAATAAACAGCATTGTAAAAAGGAAGGAAGTTAATAATATAAATATAAAATAGTTGGTTACTGTTATTTAATAGTGTAAACATGTACATACTACATATACAATATACATGTATACATATAATAGTGTATACATAAACATGGCGATCTGTGTAATATGTGACAACTGATAAGGCACTGTGGTTCTTAGAAATGTCTTTGGACAGCAGTCCAACACCGTAATTACCGATTTGAATCGTATTAAATTTAGCGTCGAAAAATACGTACGATAAGATAAGCGAATAACAAATACCTACCGTACTTTTGAGTTTTTTTCAGTCTTACCCTTGTTAAATGTTTAATTCATTGTCCGTAAGAAATTTTATTGCACCAAAATATTCGCAATGAAATTTTCTATCTAGGCACCAAATTTCAAAACAATCGGTTAAGCCAATTTTCTTATATGTACGTTAAAGTGTGTAATTTTAAGTAAAACTAATGAATTCAGTCGAAATTCTAACTTCAAACGGGTATAAAAAAAAAAGTTGACTAACGATTTTTGAGATTTTTTCAGATTAATTAGACACATATGTCAATGAGATCTTATTAAATTTTCAAGTCTTAATATCAAAAATCAAAAATTTTATTGCATAAAAACTAACAAAAAACGAGATATTTCCGAAATTTTCAAAATGCTGCACTTAACTCAAAATGGATCAAATCTTTTTGAAATTTTTATGAAATTTTCTCGTGACTATTTTTAGTGGTTGGTGAAAATTTCAAGTTCTTTGCTGCGTTATTTTAGAAGTTATGTCAAAAAGTAATTTTCAATTTTACGGAAATTGCATATTTTGCCGTTTTTTTTCAGTTTTTTCGCATTATCAAAAAAAATATTGAGAAATTGGAAAAATTACCTCTCTAAAGTACCATCTGGGTGTGATTCCGGTTCTATAGAGATACTGATCGAAACTTTCGGACAAGTATTTCTATACGAAAAAGTGTTTACAGAAAGAGAAAAAAAAAGAAAAAATAAACATCATTGTAAAATCATAAGCGTCTTCACTTCGTTCAGAATCTAAAAGGTAAACAAACAAAATAAATTGACCCTACAAACTTAATTCTGATAATTAATTAATCACCTATACTGTGTTTCATCTAAGAGGGCTTTGACAAAAGAATCATTTTATCGAAGAAATGATTTATTGTTTCTTTAAAATTCAATACACCAACCAAAAAGCAAAAAATATCCCATAATGCGAAGTATGTACGGGTTTTTAGGCTTAAAATCATTTTGTTATTTGACTATTGGCACAATTAGGACAAAAATCTTAGGAGTCTATGAAATTTATTTATTTGGTTAAGCTTCCCCTTCCCCCTAAAAACATTCACCTTATACAATTTATAAAAAATTGGGTAGGTTGAGTCCTTCAAACCCATGTCTAATTGCGCCTATGGATTTGGTGCTCTCGGGTGAAAGCAAGACCCCTAGAGGGAATGAAATGGGTACTCCTCCCTTCCAAAGATTTGGCAATGCGTTTGCAAATAATTAAACTAAGTATTTAGAACTGCTTTGAACATAGTTTCACATAAACTTAACAATATTTCTAAGATGAGATCATATCTGTAAACCAAAAGTTTTCTTAGTACAATAAAGAATTAAAAATAGGACTTACCATTATTTAAATGTGTAGAGGCCATGTTGTTTTATTTTAATTAACAACACATTTAAATAATATAGGAACTTATTAAATGAATCAATTTAATAAAACAATTTTATTTTCATCACCTGAGGATACAAGTGTAAAACAAAAACATTCAGATTCAATCTTGAATCAAATCAACAGTGATAAGGGAATTTGAGCGGTTTATATTTTGTTATTATCTATTTAACATTAACAACATATTAAATAATGATTGCCAACTATAAATATAATCTAAGGCAGTAAGACAGGTGGATTTTCATCAGAGATCTGCAGATGTATAAAATAACACAGAAATTTAAATATCTGTGCAAAGATCTAATAAATACCATAATTTAAGTTACAAGATTTTCCATTAATTTATTTAATGAAAATTTTAAGTCAAAAAACTAAAGTATTGAATTCCCAAATAATGTTTCGCAATTCCAACAGCCAAAATTTCAAATTTGTGATTTAAATTTTAAAATATAACAAAGAACCGGGTAATTTTTACCTCTATTCTGTTATTTCCATTTCGCTGTTAGCATTAATTTTGTTTAATTTTTAAACATTTTTTATTTACTATTATAATATGCTATGTGGCTGCATTGTATATGGAACGTTACATTTTAAATTTTCAAAATGGTTGGCTTGATAACGATAACTGAAAGATACAAACAAATCATTTACAGTTTTACACTATTTACAGATTAAAGCATAGAAAAGTAATATGATTAACTTAAAAAAAAAATAGTCTATACTGCTATCATTAATCTTTACAGACTACAGTATTAAGTATTCATAAAATCATAACTTTAAATATAAATAATACAATATAATTTTTTATATTTGGTAACTAATAAGAAAATTAATTCTAAGCTAGGTGTTATATCTAATTTGCTTCCGAAAAATTTTATGATTAATATTTACATATTATATGATTCATAAGACATTAGCTATTAATGTGTTTTAACTTTTGTTTATTCAGTTGATTGTTAAATCTATTCATCGGTTTAAATTGTTCTGGTAAGTTAATAATAATTTGTAATATCATAAATTACCTAGACATAAATTAACTAGTTATAATATTACAGTTTTGTGTGCGTAGTACCTAAGTTACTTTCACGAAAATTAAAGTGTTCCATTTAATACAGTTATATTTTATTAATGTAATTAATTATAAATTAAATTATATTTTGATTAGATTATGATGAATCGTAACAATGGATCCACTTTTTACAATAATGCTGAAGAAAATAATGATGAAACTGATAATTATTTTACATGTCCATTATTGCAACTTAAATTTTCCAGACAAAGAAAACCAATTACTAGGTAAGTTTCAACTTATAAGTGTAAATAATTTTAGGGCTACTGATTTAGTATTTAGTACTTGCCTGAATCAGGTCATCACATAGGTACACAGAAGAATATTCTTGTTCTAATTATTTATTTTATATAATATTGTTTATGCTGATTAAACAATTATTTTTATATATTTTTTTATTTTAGTCGTCTGGGACAAAAAGGTCGATCATTTAAGCACATTAATGATAAACAACCTTTATTTGAAAATAAAACAGCAGAAGCAGATTTAGGTAGTTCATTTCAAATACAGGCGCCAGAAAATTTACTTAATAGTTTTGAAAAACTTGATTTAGTTCATGATTCTTCGTTAATTAACACACCATTTGTCCGGCCAGCGGTTAAAACTCAAAATGATAGTGGCACAGAAACTCCAAAATTGAATCAAAGTAACAGTCATAATTCAAATCTTAGACCTAACCATTCGTTAAGCATCAAACGGTCATTATACAGCAATAAAGAAAATTTACCAAAGCAAATTAATGAGGAATTGAATACACCAGATAGTAAAACATTTACTAAATGCAATACTAGTACAACATCTTGCACACCCACTGTAAGAGAAAATTTAAAAAATGTGGCTAATAATTTGTCTGTTAGTATGAAAGATGAAACTTGTTTATCGGATACTTTATACCATAGTATTGCAGAAACTACTGCTATTCCAAGTTCACGACATAATTCATTTTCAATAGGAAATCCTGTTTCTATAGCCGACTCTCCTTTGACAACTAAGCCATTAGGATACCAACTAGATGTTCAATCTAAACACACACTGGAGTTGTCTCCAGCGGCTAAACGTAACAATTTTTCAATAAAAGCTCGATCTCCTATTCACCCTATTCCTGTAGGATTTGTTCAAGATGGAGAATTTAAACGACCAATTACTTCAGTGGGTGGTAGTGTGTGTATTAAATGTGCTAGTGAAAATTATATATCTGTTAAAGGTATTAATTATAGTATACTGAACACACTTGGCCATGGTGGATCCAGTGTTGTGTATGAGGTAAATCACCTGTTAGTAATTTATTTCCTGTTTATACCATTATTGTTTTTTTTTAATTTTATTAGGTCTTACATCCAAATACCAATCACATAGTTGCAATAAAAAAAGTCGATTTGTCTGAAGTTGAAGATGTTATAGCTAAAGGATATTTAAATGAAGTAACTTTATTACAAAATTTGCAAGATTGTGAATGTGTTATACGTCTTTTTGATAGGTAAATTATGCATAAGTAATTTTTCATTACTATTGAAGGACTCTTATAGTTTTTTAGTAATATTTAATTCACTTATGTTTCAATATTTCAGTCAGTATTCCACAACAGATAAAATTTTATATATGGTTATGGAAAAAGGCGATACAGATCTTTCAAAACTCATTCGTAATACAAAACATATGTCAGTACACATGATTATGTATTATTGGTCAGAAATGTTGATCACTGTTAACCAAATACACGAAAAAGGTAAATAATAAACAGTTATTAAACATAAATTGTTTAAGTAATGTATTGACATGGATTATTCTGTTAAACACATTCAATTAAAAACTGATGATAATAGCTCTGTGCATTACACTGAATCTGCTTTGAATCATTTTTTTAAAATGATTTATCATTTATCATTTCTCTCTCATATATAAATATATGCATAGTTATAATACTGGTTATTATAAATAACAAACTATTGTATAAAATTCTCTGTGGTCATTTATTAGTGTGATAAAGTGTTTGCTTGCTTATATACTAATAACTTTTGATAACACGGTTTTATTTAAAATGTCTATAATATCCTTGTGACGGCTGTCCTAATTCATCCATGTCTCCTTTTTTTAAAAAAATGCTGGATATACATCGTGGATATTCTTTGCTTCTCTGATGGGATATTTTTGGTGGGTGTATTACAATTTAAAGAAACGATAAATCATTTCTTCTATAAAACAATTCTGACTAGAGCTACGATTAATATACAATACTAATAAATTTCAATTATGTAATATTTAACAAATGTTATTTTATAATGTAGAGTACTCGATATTGTATGTTCATGTGTGTGTCAGGTAATTAATGTAAAAATAAGTGATGTAGTACTATATCTGTGCACATAGCCGATGACAATGATGGTGACTTAGTGCTGGCTTTAGGTATGTTGCTGTCCTAGGCAATTTTAATTTATGCCATGTTATTCAATTAGTAGTTATGTTTGAGGCAAAGGACACACACACAAAAAAAAAAAAATAATAAAATATGTATATTAAAACAATTAATTTGGTGAATTTCAGTTTTGCCTTTCCTTAACTAGTGCCCATCCCAGGTTTCTAGACTGCCTATTTTGCTATGTTGTTGGCGTTTTTTCTAGTTTTACTCTATGACGGGCAAAATGCAGCGTGGCCAAAAAAGCTTTAATTGAAAAAAAAAAAAATAAAAAAATAGTCTATGTTTTATTTTTATTAAGAATTGGGGTGGAGTTTTATGTAATTCAGTAGTGTCTGGCTTTTGTTAACATGGGGGAAAGAGAATTTTCAACATCCAAAAATGTTAGAATATTTTACTTGATTACCTAACTTTTTTTTTGCCCCAAATTTGCAAGTCTTCACACAGAAAAAAAGAACGCTGGTTTTTATGTATAGTAACAAATTAAAAGTATTGCATTACCATAATTTATTAGGTATTCAAATTGAATATCTTGTGAATAGAGTAACATTAATAGTATCAGAGAACTAAAGTGGTAACATTTATGTCATTTTTAATTTTTTTTTTTTTAACAGGTGTAATACATTCGGATCTTAAACCTGCTAATTTTCTCCTAGTCAGTGGTCGTTTAAAATTAATAGATTTTGGTATTGCGTCTAAAATACAAGGTGATATGACAAGTGTGTTGAAAGATGTAACTACTGGTACTTGGAACTATATGAGTCCAGAATGTATCAGAAGTGGAGGATCAAATTTTCAAGGACATAAAGTGAGTTATATTATTAGTGTATTACTATCAACATTGATTGATAGGTTTTTAACAATATTTTGAATTTTTTTTTAGATAAATCAAAAATCAGATGTGTGGTCATTAGGGTGTATATTATATAGTCTAATTTATGGTAAAACTCCTTATTCACATTTAACAAATACATGGCAAAAGTTACAAGCGATTGCTGAATCTAAACAAAATATCAGTTTTCCGAGTAACAGTAAAAAATTTACTCAAGGCATCCCACCAGTACTCATGCAAACAATGCAATTGTGTTTAATTAAAGATGTGAAATCCAGACCTAATGTAATCGATTTATTAAAACTTATTGAGAATACTGTATTCAAATCAATGACATAAAAGTACTTTTTTTTATCTATACTATTTACATTTGTCATTTCATATTTGTACTTCAAATTGTGTAATTAAAATATGTAATATTATATTCTTCCTTGTGGAAGAATCTTATTATTCCTTAATAGGAAGAATGTATAATATATTCTTATTTTTATATCATATATACTCATTATTTATCATAATATATATTGTATATATTTGTAAATTGTATTGTGTACACCTATCCATGTATGTTGTTTTTATATAGTTTATTTAAATTAAATTAAAAATATAACAATATAGTAAAATTTAACGACTCATAAATAACTCGCATATTATATAATTAAAAATATTATTTAGCATAATTGTAAATGCATTCCATAATGTTTATTGTACTCCATTACTTCCACACTGCTAATTTTCCGTTTTCAAATATCAGACAATCAACTGGCCAGGCTATTGATGATTTATCAAAAGGAAACAAGTCTTCAAAGTCTTTGTCAGAATCCTATAAAAATATTGTAATACATTAATATGCGTAGAAGTTAAATTAAACCATACATATTACACACATATATTATGTTAATATATATATGACACCATCTTGTCATTTGTCTCCAAACAAACTGATATAATATTGAGTTAGACGAATAAGATCAGAGCTACAACAGAAGTTTAAAAATACGTATGATGGCAGAAAAAGATCTAAGTCTGAGCAGAAATAAGGAAAAACAATCAAAACCCCGGGTATTATTGAAATATTGATTATTATCTTCTTAAGGTGCTTGTTTTATTTACATGATTAGGTATGTCTTCTATATTTATTATTTACTTTATTTGAATATATATAAATGTGTATCAAATTCGGAGACGAAAATTACACTCTCATATTTTATATGATATTATGTATACTATATTTTGTGTTTACATTAAAAATAATATTTTTAACTTAAATAGTAATTTTTGTTATTAATTTATACCTTTAAACTACTTAATATTTATTTTATTTGAATTTATTATAAAAATAAAATAATTGTAATTATTAAAAAGCTTCATTGCTTCTCATTATAGGCGAGTTGAATTTTTTAAATTAACCATAAATAATATTTTCAACAGACTAATCCAACAAAGAATTGCCCTCATAAAATTAAGATAAAAAATTACCAAGTACATTTATTGATTAAGGACTAATTTTATTAGAGAATGAACTTTAAACATTTCTAGTTTATGGACATCAAATTGTATTTGGTTTGAAGTTGTACCTAATTTTAGTTATATTACTTATTTAAACGATACTAATTATTTATAAGAGTTTATATTTTGAATTAGTGAATTTTTCACAAACACTTATGGTACTTTGTATTTGTTTTTGAAAAATCTAATGAGAATTAAAAAAAAAAAAACCTTGCAGTCATTAATATGAAAATATGGAAACATATGCTAAATGTACTTATCCGAGTTTCAATTGAAAAGTTTTTACAGAAACAATAAATATTGTAAAACTAATAACTGTTCAGAATCAAATAAGTCACATTACATGGTTTATTACGTTGGTTACGTAGTTAACTTTATAGTTACCATAGTTCTTTGGGATAATACAGTTCTACTGTAATATAATACTAGAATCTACAACTGTAATAAGACTTAATTTAAGCTTTGTCCAAGAACAGTCAGTAAATTTAATGATTTACTTGTCTATGCTAATAATCCAGACACACTATACATTTTTAATTTATCTTAGATTTTAGAATAACTGAGAATACACATTAACTTATTAATTTCTAAGTCATAATTTTAAAAAATATATAATTTATTTTCTTACCTTGAATGACTCTATGAAATCTAACAAATCTTTTGATAGTAATTCATTTGATTCCACAAGTTTTGTAACACTATAAATAAAAATAATGTTTATGAACTTTAATAATTAACACACATTTTGGTTAAATAAATTTTTGTTTTTATCTATGTATTTATAAGTACTTTTCTTAACAGATTAAGACGATTTCAAGAATTTGACCCCCAGATTTTGTATAGTTATATTTTACTTTAATTTACGATACATACACATAAGATGTATTTATTTATTGAAAAGCTTTCTGGACAAAGGGCCTATCTATGAAATAGTGGTTTCGAAAAAAAGACAAATCAAAGTATAAAATTACGCAAAATGTTGATTATATGCCAATAACATTTTTATCACAACTTTGTTCAGTATGGCCACAACAAAACAAAATTTTCACGATGGATACATTACAATATGGCAGTTAATTTAAAATGATGTTGAGAAAAAGGGCCTAGAAGTAAGTAAAATAAAGGCAAGAAAACTGGACATACTTCGCACCACGGATAATCTTCGCTCTTCGGGTCAGATACTCTTGGTAAGTGTGTTGAAAATGACGACTATCATTGATCTTTATATAATTAACTTCTTTCATTCAGAATTGTCTGATTGAAGAAATGATTTATTATTTCTTTAAAATTCCACAAACCCACCAAGTGTATCTGACCCGAGGAGCGAAGAATATCCGTGGTGCGAAGTATGTCTGGCTTTTTTGATTTTCATTTATTATTGCGTATTAGTTGAAGTCCGCTCAGAATCATTGAAGAAATGATTTATTTTTTCTTGAAAATTCAACACACCTTCAAGAGTATCCCACCCGAAATGGAAAGTACACTTTTTAATATACATAAATAGGAAACTTTGTATAGAGAAATTGCTAATTTTTTACAATTATCTGAAAAATTAAATTAAATTTATTAATTTACTTTTCTTCTTTCCACATTTGATTATCTACGATGTATTTACAAATATTTTGGTTGACATCTGAATTAAAAAGAGGCAAGCCAAAAGAACAATCCATTAAAGTCCATTCTGGTGTATTATAAACAGGCTCTAATAATAATGTCTTTTTTGTGCTCGGTGAATCATTTAATTTTTCCAATTCTTCTTGCAAAAGAGATACTCCGTTTTTTTGAAAAACTGGAGAAGCATCTATAAAAAGCAAATAAAAGCTATAAATGCAAATACTTAATTAGTAAAAGGTGGTACTGTATGTATAATAATAATTATAAATAAAAATCACTAAAGGCCAGATGATTATAAAAAAAGCCGGACATACTTCGCACGAAGGGTGGTATTCTCTTGACGGGCGTATTAAATTTTAAAGAAACGAGAAATCATTTCTTCAGTAAAACGATTCTGAACGAAGGAAGTTAATAAAAAAAAAAATGTCCAAAATTTTTTTTCACATTTTCAAAATTTTCTTGCGCCAAAATCTTTTTTATAGGATTTTCTATCTATGTTTAAATTTTCATAAAATTTGGATCAAAAAATGATGGTTTCCGAGTCGTTTTTGTCAAATTTTGGGTAGTTTTTTCCAAAAAAAAAAATTGAATTGAGAAATTCAAAAAATGACCTCTCTAAAGTACAATCTAAAGGCAA
>JAIPRM010000227.1:0-57353 GCA_025469315.1 Stegophylla sp. TES_Ste_2020 | reverse complement strand
ATTTGGATCAAAAAATGATGGTTTCCGAGTCGTTTTTGTCAAATTTTGGGTAGTTTTTTCCAAAAAAAAAAATTGAATTGAGAAATTCAAAAAATGACCTCTCTAAAGTACAATCTAAAGGCAAATCCGGTTTCAAAAAGTTATTGATCGAAACTTTTGGACAAGTATTTCTATACGAAAAGTTGTACACAGAAATAAAAAAATAAATAAACATCATTGTAAAAACACTAGCTTCTTTACTTCATTCAGAATCTAAAAATATGGTAACTACATGTTTTGGCTCGAGCCATCTTCAGGTTACATAAAGAAATTATAGATAAATAAAAAATATAAATTAAACCCTGAAATAAAAAGTAATAAATACAATAATTGAACATGAAATAAAATAAAAGACAAAAAAATATAGTTTAAAATGGGAAGGAAGTGGTTACATAGTAATTAATTGTGATCTCTAACCCTAACTATTAACCATAATTTTTTAATATTGCTCTGGCCTTTGCAATTTTTATTCATAATTATACACAGTACCTTTTACTAATATATAAATATATACAAAAGTATTTGTCTTTATTAAATTTAATTAATTGAAGAAACTATGAATTTTACAAACCACAAATGGTGGACTGTTCAGAGTTCAATTTTTTTTCATATTTAGTTGGTATTGTTACACAAGTTATGTAGCCACAAGTATTTTCTAGATTTAAAACATTTGATAAACTTTTTACTGACTTTTCCTCGTACAAAAATGAATGCTCTAATAAAATATCAATAAACAATTTTTTTTTTTTTTTGTCAGTTTCATAAGAAAATTAACATGCTTATAAAACTTACCACTATGTAAATTGTTTATTTTTGGAAATGGCAGTACACATGTATTTGGATTACAAGCCTATAAATAAAATTGTAAGATTAACTAAGGTTAAGATTTTTTTTAAATTATTTACTTGTATTAGAACTGGTGATTCTTTTAAAGTGTCATTGATTACAGTTAGAAAATTCTCAATAGGTATAAAATGTGGATCATGTCCCCAAGTAGTCACCATTACTTTAGAACAATGTCTAAACATTTTAGGAACATTCCACAAACGAATACCTATTAAAACAAAATATGCTATAAAAATAATGATTTTCATAATAGACAGGGTGAATTTTTTAAATATTTGCTTTTTTTTGTATACATGTACTATTTAAAAAAAAAAAAATTATGAGTTATATACAATCTGTAACTCTAGGGCACAGTAAGAATATTTCAGTGCCTATTTTTCGTCATTAATTGAATTACAAAATTTTAATTTACTCTTCACAATTCCCAAGGTAATCACGAGGCAAACTATTTTAACACATGGAGCAAACATTTAGTTTACCACCCATCCAATAGTTGATCTAACAAAAATAATTGCTTACTATGTTTGCTAACATACATATTACTAATTATATTAAATACTAAAACTTTTCACTTTATGTTATAGAAGATAAATTGTTTACTAGAAAGCATTCAATCATATATTAAAGGACCATGAAACAAGAAGACTCATTTTTTTCGTTATAACTTAACACATTGACAGCGTATCGACACCAATTGGTGTCATCAGTGTCGTTTCAATAGTATGTGTTCAACGCCATTTGGCTTCCAATGTTTATATTATAAAAATAGGTTGGTTTTCCCTACGTGTGGTTGAATGATATAAAATTATAATTTAGCATGGTAAACCTAATATTTTAAAATATGTATTTATAGGCCATATGTTCTACCATATAAAAGAACAAGATATGAACAGTTCTTTCATGTTATTCATGTTCATTTTTTTTTCTCATTCTGGAAATACTTTTTTGTATAGAAATACTTGTCCAAAAGTTTTGATCAGTATATCAATAGAACCGGATAGACAAGTATTTTGTTACAAAAAAGTGTTCACAGAAAGAGAAAAAATAAAAAAAATATACATCATTGTAAAATCGTAAGTTTTTTCCCTCTGCTTAGAATCTAAAAGAATTATACAATTTTTATTAGTTTCGTGGTCCTTTAAGTAAATTTGATGTCAGAGAAACAATAATGTGTAGTATACAATTTGCATGAAATGCTGTAGATACAACTAAATTTTAAAATATACTGAGTTAGGGTATTATATTTTTGAGTTTTATATAAAATTATTCAAACTCTCAGAAGTCACAAATTTTAAACATATTATACATGATTATTATTTACCTCTTACTAACAGCAGTGAAGGTGGTCCATAACATGTTTTATGATATAAATAAAGTTTAAACCAAACAGAGTTAACTTCAGGAACGGGAGGGCCAATATGTGGTAATTTTGGCGAAGACAAAAGAGGCGTTTCTTTATTTAATGGAGCCATAGACATTAATAAACTAAAAAATTTTAAAATAAATTTAACTATAAATTTTTACTGTAAAATGTAAAAACTTACATGTAATTTTTTTTTAAAAATCTAACACATGTGTCTGCTGATAATGATTTAAGACTTTCCCATCGAATAAGGTCTAGTTTTCCAGGACAATTTTCTGATCTCAATGTTTTTACAGTGCTTCTAAGTGTTAGAGCATGTTCAAAATATCGCCTGGCTTCGCCTTCACTTTCACCAGCACTAGGTGTTTCACTTCCAAAAACACAACTACCAGCACTGTAACCATCTGCAACTTTGTCAAGCTCATCCAAAAATACATTTAATGCTTCATCAGTTAGTTTTCCAGCTTCAAATAATGTGACAGCATGATCTTTAAGACTCTAAACATATTGTAACAACATAAAAATATCATTAGCGAAGTAAATCAATTTTTTAAATTGAATCATTGAAAATAGTTTATAGATGATTTCATGCATGATATGATAATTTTACATATTACATCAGTGCATGTAATTTATCTGTGTAATATCAACTATATACTTACAGGAGAAAGATTGCCCATCATTAAAAACGCTGTAAGAGTTGAATCAAACAAAAAAGCCAATCTTTTTTCAATATTACTCTTGTCTGGTGATGATTCAAGAATTTCAGGCATTTCAGTGGACAATATTGCACACGAAGATGAGTCTGATAGTAATTCTCCATTAATGATTTCTAATTTTGGTATGTTTTTTGAACTAGACCATGATGAATGGGTTGAATATGTCTTAAAGTTTTTCTTCTGTGCAATTTTCAATCGACAAAATAAGGAGACTGCGTTTTTTACAGACTCCAAGTCAATTTCTAATACTGTAGCTAACTATTAAGAAAATTAATTTTAAACAATTAAATACTTTCTTTAATATGTTAATTAATTACCTCACTAACTGAAGTGTGTTCATCAATTGACACAAAAATTTTATAAAGAAGATTTTCAAAATTATCACCTAGCACTCTATTCATAACGAAACCACCAAGTGTTGATACGATAATGTAGTCATCATCATATATCGGTACATCATAATAAACTAAACCCTTTCTAAAAATAATATTATAAGTAAACAATTATTTAAATTTAAGGAATAAATGTGTTAACTTGTAAAGGCCTTGGAGTATATTGTAATCTAAGTTTCCTGCCATTTGTTGTCCATTATCAATTATATGATCAATAAATAGTTTTTCTTCTTCATTGATGGTCTTAAAACACATTAAATTAAAAAAAAATTAATAAAACTATAAAAAGCAGGACAGTAAGGATTATGTATATTTTAATTCTAGTATACTTTTATGTCATCTTCATACAAACATCCAACATCAACCATCCACCAAGGTTCCACATTTATGTCTACTGGTTGAGATGGTAACATTGGTCGTATTTCATGTTTTCTTCTAAAAAGTTTGTTTTTTGTTCGGCATTGATTCATTAATTCAATATATTCATTGCGACCAATTCCTAAAATCCTTAAACCTAGAAATAATAATTGAAGTACAAAAAGACAGAAAAAATTATAATCAATAAACTACATATCAACAACTTGAACAACAACAGAATAAATAAAATTGTATTTATTCTATGTTTTAATTTGGTAATCCACTAGTAAAAATAATTAATTTACAAGTATATATTTACAATCAACTGCAGTGAAATTTGGAATTGAATCATAACTTTTATCCGACTCCATAACATGTATAATTGTAGATATATAAAATTGAAATGGCGTTATTCTTAATCCTTTAACAATAACATCTGATAGATGATATGGATAAAGCATCAAGTTTTCTCTACTATATGTCATCAAATCTTCATAGTAACTCTGCTCGTTTCTCACAACAGATTTCACTAGATTTAAATTTACAATCAAATATACTTAGGTCACAAATAATAATATAATAGTAACTATTTTTTTTTCACCTAAGTTTCCCTTGTATCGAATTTGATTCCTTATACTAAATACAGAAATACATTTTTTGTACTCTTTTATGGAATTCCCAACACTCTGAAAAATACAAGCATATTTCTCACTTTTCAGTATAAAATAGTTAATTTATTAACTTATTTGCAAGGACATTAGAAAAATTATTGTTTTTAATATTTAGTAAGATGACTTTAAATAATTTTACAATTATTGTAATTGTAATATGTGTGTTAAAGTGAAGTGTAAAGTAATACAATTTAAATTGTGTAAATTACTTGTTTTACTGCTGGTGGAAGATTTGCCCACGGAATGTTTTGAAGAATACATTTTTCCATTTCTTCATTCATTTTTAAAATTATTTAGAATATCAATAAATATTAAATAGTAATTTTACATAAAAATCAAATTTTTTAATTTGAATTTTTAGCTTTATCAGTACTCTTATCTCTACTAAAATATTAATCACAAATATCATTTAGTGTTTATCATGATTTAAGATAAAGGATTTAATAAAAAAATGAAGTGTATTATGTAAACATCTTGTTTCAAAACCACTTATTAACAATTTTTTTAATTGGTTTGAACCTAAATGCTTCATACTATATTCCATAATAGAAAGGTTTATAGATAAAAATTATTAAACCTTTCTATAATAGACTGCTGTTTGTGTCACGGATCACTACTTAGTGATTACTAAACTCAGATCAAAATTAAAGAGTCAAGCGAATATAAGTAGTTATTTAAAGATGAACACGTGAAGAAAGAGTATGATAATGAAGTCATGAAGAATTTCAAAGAGAATATGTACTCAATGCTCATGAACTTAGTTCATATATGTGTACTGAGAAAAAGTGAGCCATGATTTAAAAAAGTAGTGGCCAGTAGCAGGCACAGATCTAGAAATCTGAAATGAGAAGGGATAATTATTTTCTTGTAGAAAGAGTAAAGATGACAAATTAGATAAAGATACTATATATTTAAATGAGGATTTTACAAAAAATATATATATATTATTTTGAATACAAATGTCTAGTATTTTATCTTCTAATTTTTTTAATTCCTCAACTCTTCAATTTTTTCTTTGGAAAAACATCCAAATTTGACAAAAAAAAACTCGGAAATCAAAATTTTATGCAAATTTAAATAATGATAAACAATAATATAAAAAACATTTTGGTGTAAGAAAATTTTGAAAAAAAAATGTTGGACATTTTTCTAACACTTTTTTTTCTCTTTTATTCATTAAATAAAAAAAAAAGTAAAGTAAAAAAATTCAACGCGCCCACCAAAAGTATACCACTTGAGAAGCAAAGAATGTCCATGGTGCGAAGTATGTCAGTTTTTTAGATTAAATCTTTACTAATTTTAAAAAATATAAAATAACAAAGGAAATGGATTGTTAAAAAATGACACTATGTAATGCTTTGTAGTATCCTAGCAACCAATATTATTATGAGTAATAAAAACAAACAATTATTTGTTTAGTAAAAAATTGGTATTGCTAGAAATGGCTCCATCATTACATTACCAAGTCATTCTTTATTTTAATCAATATTTTTTTTTATTATACTACATTATTGAGATAATAGTTTGCATTTTAAAAGCTTATAAATTACCATATCCAATTAGAACAGCAGCAGTTGAATGGTTTATTGTAGCATTGCTGTATCCAGTACAAAGAAGTCGTATGGCTTTAGGAAGCAAAGGAAACCTTACCGATAAAGCACCACCAATAGTTGTATCATCAATATTGAACATCTCAACTATCTTGGGTACACTACACTTAATCAGATGGCAGACATACGTGATTTATTTAGAAATAATTATAGGATACATAGAATTAACATTTGAATCAATTTGTTTTGCATTAGGATTTATTCATTTATTAACGCAAAAATCAAATATGTATTGAATTTTATTGGTGGCAATCTATATATAATATGTACAGTAACGTGATTTTTTTTTTTTAATTGTTAATTAGAATTTAAACAGTCTTCATCTGATGATTCTATAGTTTCTGAAGTTGTATAGCCGTCATTGTAGGAACTACCAACACCACTGTCCTGAATAATTTTGTCAATAAAAAATCCTTGCAATTTATGTATTTCTTCATTTACGCGTCTATTATATGCATTTAATATTGTATGCAATTCACAATTTGCTTTTTTAACTAAAGCTGTGTGTAAGGTAAGCGAATGTACTTTTTCTACTAGACCTTTATAATTAGGTCTATTGTTAGCAAAATCTCGTTCAAAATCTGTTAATCCTTCACAAGCTGTTTCCCAATCTATTTCGATCTTATCTTTCCTCAGTTTTCTACAAAAAAAAGCATTGATAACCAAAAATATATATAATGTTAAAAATCATAAATATCAAAAACTTACTCTTTTAAATGAATTTGCTCTTCTTGTTTAATAGATATCAATTTTGGATATTCTTGTTTGCGACACTTCAATGTTTCAGTGTATCTAAAAAACATTGTTATAACAAAAATTTAAAAAATACTTTATATAAATATGGATATGATTTTAGGAACTAATTTTCATATACATTTTTTGTATAGTAATTAAAATAAATAATAAACATTAACATCGTAATCAATATTATTATTTACTGAAAATGATGATTTTATAAATGGCATAGAATTATTTTCAAAATTAATGCTTAAAGCAGAAATTCCTAACCGCTGTGCCGCAAAATTCTGCTGGTGTGCCGTGTAATTTTTTTTCTTTTTATGTGTATTTATTTATTTTATATTATTTCTTAAAATTAATAGTTATATTAATAGCATTGACTTTGAAGTGTGCCGTAAAAACTTATAAAATGATCAAGTGTGCCGCCAAGTAAAATAGATTGGGAATCCCTGGCTTAAAGGTAACATAGGTACTTATTCAATCTATTGTTTTTAATATGGAAAATTTTAATCAAGCTTACTCGTTTATATGTCTACTTTAATACATTTCCATTTTTGTTAAAATTAGTTGAGCTAATTTTCAATTATAAGAAATTCAAATTACAAAGCAAGGAAGTCTGGCTTTTTTCTACCTACTGGACTATTCGAGGGCTGTTATTGAAATAAATGTCTTTATGAACATATAATGAAATTTCTTATCTCTTATTATTATGCATTTTTAAAAGTTACAATCAGTGGCACAACCAAAGGGGATGTTTTGGGTGTCTGAACCCCCTCCCTTGTATCGTATTTATGAAAATATTATTCAATAATTATTAAAAATGATAATTTTTATTATGAAGTTATAACCTGTACAAATTAAGAACTGTATCATGGTAAAAATAACGTAATATCTAAAAATTGCTCACTATAATTCTAAATAATTTCTACACTGCCCATGAGCATTGTTTCTTAAAGTTATATAAAATTGCTGTTATCAATCAATCTATCAACTGTCTAGACTCTAGAGTTCCTAAACAATTACTTTAAAGCTACATGCAACACCATGAGAAGCTGACAGGGGCAGTTCTAGCCTAAAAATTTATTATTATTAAAAAATTCCAGCCCAAATTTTTCATGCAATCTCTTTTCTTTCCTCGATGCTACTATGGATAACATTATAAAAAGTGTATGTAGAGAAAAGACAGTTCAGTTTAGTAATATGAAATTTTTATTTTTAACTGATTCCTATAATTTACGTTCATAGTAATTTTTATTTGACTGTTTGTTATTTATAATTATTTCTAAGCGACACCCCCCCCCTTGAAAAAATCCTAGTTGCGCCACTGGTTGTAATACATGTATTATACAGAAATGTTTAACAATAACAAAAATTCAGAATCATGATTTTTTTTTTTTGTCATATAGTTATTTAGGTACCTATCATAATTTTAAATTTTTGTACTTCCATATATTTTTATGAATAACTCAAAAACTAATGACTTCTGCAAATGTGTGTGATCATTTTTGAAACATTAAAACACATAGGTTCAACAAAGAAATGTGTGAAATTTTAGGTGGTGTAGAGGGAAGTAACAATGAGTACCTTTTAATTTAAAATAGGTATGACTCACTTCTGCAATGTTTCTTTCCCTCGAGGGCCAAATAATACCGACTTAGAGATTATATTTTCTTTTTCTTCATCTACCCAGTTTATGTTTTGAAACAACTCTAATTTTTTTTCAGCTGACTCTAAAAAATATTTTGAATTGAAGTTAATAAAAAATAAGTAATCAAATTAATATATTATTTTAATTTCGGCAAAAATTTTAATAAATACATAAAAGCACCTTCAACTGGTTTTGGAAAAAAGCTAGATCGGCGTCTTCTACGATCGTCAGACATTTTTTGCGGGTCAAATTGAAAACGATTTGGATATTTTTCACAGTCAACTTATCTAAAAACTGTAAAAGTATTAAATAATAAATATGTGGTAAGTCATAGACAATACCGCCCACACTTTAAAAATATAATGTACAAAACAATAGACTGGACAATTAATTATCTTCAGAGTTCTACTAAGGTTTGTATTATTATGATAAAAATGATAAAATCACGACAAAATAGATTTATTTATTTATTTATTGTCATGGATAAAATATTAAACTTTTTAAAACTTCGTTATTTTAATTTAAAATAAACAAAGATGTTTTATCAATTGGTTAGTATCGATATTTCACACCGATGTTAAAGCGTTATCGATGTTTGTATTGTTGGCAAATTAACTTGAACCATTTGTTGTTTACTTTTATTTTGTTTGCTTATACAAGGTGTATCTTAATATACATAATATAATAATTATTGCTTCATAGCACAGGCACATCAGTACACATTCATTCAATTAAGCCATTGATTATATACTATTACTATAGTTTAATATTTACTATTACTAGTAATAATATTTTTATCAATTTATGCTTAAACCGTAAAAAATTATATTATGCTTAAATCATGGAATAACATTCCAGTCAGTGTTGCCTGAAAGAGGGATGAATTAGAAAGTAGGGATGGGCGATTCTTAAAAGTGAACACGTTTTAAGATATGTATCTTAAATCATGAAAGTGAATCGATTTGGTGGTATTGAAATAAAAAAAAGCCGGACATACTTCGCACGACGGGTGGGATTCTCTTGACGGGTGTATTGCATTTTAAAGAAACGATAAATCATTTCAGTAAAACGATTCTAAACGAAGAAAGTTAATAATATAAGAAAAAAAAAAAATGCAAAAATTCGGAGTACCGGGCTGGAATCGAAGTTTTTTGTAAATTTTTCAAGTTTTCCCCCATTTTTGGAAAAAGTATTGAGAAAATGGAAAAATGACCTCTCTAAAGTACCATCTGGGTGTGATTCCGGTTCTATAGAGATACTGATCGAAACTTTCGGATAAGTATATCTTTACGAAAAAGTTGTTCACAGAAAGAGAAAAAATAATAATAATAAATAAACATCATTGTAAAATCATAAGCTTCTTCACTTCGTTCAGAATCTAAAATACGAGTATATATATTTTAACTTTACAAAATTAATTGATTGTTAAATTTCCTGATCATGCAGGTCTATCATACTTATCAGAACTTAGAGGAATGGATATTTTTTATAATATTCATTGATATCCCAAGAGTCAATGGGATGTATTGAAAATTTTTTGAAAAACGGGACATTTTGGTGTCACGAAGATATTTGTCGGGACAACGGGATCTCTAGTTAAAATACGGGACGTCTGGCAACTCTAATTAAGACTTGAAAATTTAATATGATGTCACCGACATGTATGTCTAATTATTGACCAGAAAAAATCTCAAAAATCGTTAGTCAACTTTTTTTTTTTATACCAGTTTGAAATTACTTTTACCTAAAATTACGCACTTTAACGTACATAAAAGAAAATTGGCCTGGTCGATTGTTTTGAAAATTGGTGCCTAGATAGAGAATTTCATTACGAATATTTTGATGTAATAACATTTTGAGCGAATAAAGAATTTAACATTTTACAAGGGTTTTATTGAAAAAATTCGGAGAAAATACAGACTTGGTAAAATTCCTAACTTGGTTGCTGAAGGTTGATAATGTTTTATTGCATCTTATGTAATTTTCAACGCTGAATGCGATGGTGTGAATTAAAATCCACGTGCAACAATAGTTTTTTAATTTATTTTTATTTTGAAAATTTAATATTTTCGGTTATTATACTAAATACCTACTATTTTAACTTAAAGTCAAGTGATATTAGTGTGGCGCAGTGCAATACCAATCGGCCTTTCAGGTGACGTTGCCGGGTTCGAATCAATCCCTGGCAATTCAAATTTTACGCATTTTTTTTAACTGTGTCAAGAGTATTCCACCCAACGTGTGAAGAACACCCCGACGAGCGAAGTACATATTTTTATTACAATGATTTTTATTTTTTATTTCAATTCTATAATATATTATATTCTTTTTATTTATTTTTTCTGTAAACACTTATTCGTATGGAAATACTAGTCAAAAAATCTCGAACAGCAACTTTTTGAAACCGGATTAAATAAAATAAAGCAATGATAAATTAAGTAAATCAAAGATAAATAAAGTATAGACAAGAAAGTTGGACATACTTCGCACCACGGGTATTCTTCGCTCTTCGGATCAGATAGTTTTGGCGAGTGTCTTGAAAATGACGACCATTATTGTTCCATTTATTATTAACTTCCTTCGTTCCGAATTATATTATTGAAGGAATGATATACCGTTTCTTTAAATTCTACACACCAACCAAAAGTATCTAACGCAAGAGGCAAAGAACATCCGTTGAGTGAAATATACAAACATTTATTATTTTTTTTACGTCTAAATGTCCATACGTCCAAACAGCCTCATCCATATGTCCTAGACCCAGAATTTTATGACCATTCATCCCTAATTCCACACCTTGCATCTAGTGACTACTTCCTCTTTTTGTACTTCAAACGATGGCTCAGTAGACAACAGTCTGAAAACCATAAGGAACCAAAAACACCGCTGATCACTAGTTCAACTCTCAGATGAGGAAAGGCTATAGAAACTTGTGCAAAGATACAAAAAATACTTGGAGACTCCTCCTTCACAATAACATGCATCCTAACACCGCTGCCAAAACTAAAGAGAAAATTCAAGATTTTCGCTGGGAACTTTATGACAATCCATTGCACAGTCCAGACTTTGTATTTAGCGATTACTTCTTCTTCTTGCACTGTTGACGTTATTAAAACGATGAAAAGCTCAAGAATAACATTGTTACCTGGTCCAACTAAGGCCAAAACTAAAGGGAACTTCTATGAAAAAAAGATTGAAGAAGCTGGTGCAGCGGTAAGAAAAATGCTTGGAACAGAATGGCGATTGAGTGGAAAACTAGAGTAGGTTTGTAGGAAACTAAACATGTTAAAAAAAACTTGTTTCTTATTGATATATTTTTTTTTATGACGAAACGGGTCTTACTTTTTGAATATGCTTGTATATTGATTGTGGTAAACTTTTCAAATTGAATTTATATAATATTAATATTTGTTTTGTTCATGTCCGTACATAAATAACAAGCTATTTTCATAACATAGTAGGTATTTGTTTATTTTATGAATTTGTTAACTACTAAATATTAGGAATACTATATAGTATATATTTATGTCAAAAACAAAAACATTAGACAGTTTTCTTTTTGAGCTTAGTATAAACAAATGACTTTAACTAAACATTCTAGTATAAATAAATACTGCATATTATCTATAACATATTTTTTTTACAAATTACAAACATAATACTATACAATTTATTTTAACAAAGATTAAATATACATTTCATGATATATTACTCAGTGTATTTTACTACATTATACAAAAATGTATTATATAAATGTTAGGTAACTGCCTCAATATTTCTACATAAATGTATAAAGGTTAGTTCAATAAAGTTAAAATATAGACTGACTATTAAATATAATTCTTATTTAAATGTATACAAAACGTATTTACTTCTGTTCCAAATGTAGGATTGTATCTTAATTTTTTACAGTAAAATTAAAGAAAACATGTTTTATTAAACAATTGTACATCTGAATTACATAAAAAAATGTATACATATAAAAAAAAATAAATAAATAAATATTTTTTCTAGTAGATAGTCATAAAGATCACATCATTATACAACATTAAGTTTAATAGCTTTTGGTAAAGTGATGATAGGTGAAAAATGTAATTTAAAATTATGTAAAATAAAAATATAATCCACTAAATTATCTTACTTTAATGATATGATCAATAGTAAATAATATATATTTTTGATGTGTTAATGTAATAGATATACTTTTCATTATGAATAATTAATTAAGGTTTATAGAACTAAATTTCAGTTTTATACAAATTATCAATAGCATTAAAATGAATAACTAGAGCAATAAGCGCAAAACAACAAAACATTGAAAAAGTATGATAAGTTTTAGAAATGTAAACATTTGTTTTTTTATAGTTGAATATTTCATGGCCTAGATACACACACATAATTGGTATTATATTGGTTATTGGTAATAATCAGTTTTTATCATAAATAAATATGCGAGATATTATATTTATTACATAATTTATTGTGAATTTAAAAAATGCCATTTTATAGCGCATATATAATTTTATAATAATTTGTTTATGTTTTACTATAATTTACTAATTATATATATTTTTCTAAATTAAAAATATTGAATTACATTATTATTTATTCAATTTAAGAACAGAATATTTTTCTTTTAAATTACTATAAAATATTTTACAAATAAGTAGTAATGCTAGATTTCTTAGTGCTTTTTTTCTTCTAAATCTATAAAGTATACAATTCATCTGACATGTAAGTTCAATATAATACGTTTTGATATAAAATTGATTTAATATATATATAATAATTTAAATAAAAAAATAAAAATAAAATAAAAAATAAATAAATAGGAACTAAAATTGTATTGTTCAAATGCTATTTTTATTTTTCAAATAAATATAATTGATGTTTATATGTTACTTAGAATCAACAATTGACATTTTAGGTTTTTAATATGTTTCATAAAACAAATAACCTTGATTACTAATTCCCATCTAACAGGTAATGTAACAAAATCAAACGGGCTTGATTTGTAGTGTTTAATTTGAAATTGTATTTTAAATACCTGATTAAATTTAAAAAGAAAATTTTTACAGATATTTAAAGTCTTCTTTTTATAAAATGTTATCAATAAATTAATTAGAGTTATTTAAAATATTATTTTATTTAAGAAAAATTAATGAAATTTTCTTAAAAATTATATTTTTAAAAAAAAATTGTTTAAAAGAGTAAGCACTTAGTACAGTAAAGCAGGGGTGGCCAACAGGTTGATTGCAACCTCATATTGAGTCGATTGCAACGCCCTTCGAGTTTTCCATCAAATTAAAAAATAAAAAAAATTTTAGATTAAAAAACGATAGTTTTTAAGGCATTTTTGTCAATTTCGGATAGTTTTTCCCAAATGTTGAGAAAATTATTGAGAATTTCCAAAAATTTCTTTTTAAAAGTACCAGCTAGAGGCGAACTGCGATTCAAAAAGTTGGTGGTCAAAACTTCTGGACAAGTATTTTCATACGAAAAAATATTTACAGAAAAAAATAAAGAAATAAACATCATTATAACACGCTCAGCGTCTAAAATAATAATTTGTATTAAATAAGATACAATAAAATATATATTTATATTTGTTTTGTAAAATCAAAAAATGTTACACATTTCTATTTCTATTCAACTTAATTTTATCAAATAGTTAAAATTTGAAAGAATAAAGAAAAAAGGTAACATGGATTCAGGGAGGAGAGGTAAGGGGCTTTATGTTATGTGCATTATACAAATTATACACCTAAATTATAAATGATTAAATTTTTATTGATAATTTATTGAATTGGCATAAATTAATGTCAATCGTGACAACCTAGAAAAACAGAAAGGTTGATCTCAAGTCTATGAAAGTTGGCCATCCCTGCAGTAAAGAGTTTAGAAAAATTTGATTTCATTATGTTGCATGTTAGACAAAGGTAATACATTTATGACATCATCTCATAATGTATTATCAACATATCATTTATGGTGACCGTCTTTTATTATACGAGTATTAAATAAATAGGTACTAGGGTAAATAGTAGATATTTAAATACAGCCTAAACTGTGTATAACAATCTTCAAGAGATATTAAAAATTGTTATAATAATTATAAGTAATAATAACAAGTATTCAATTGTCAATTATCAATTGAAAAATAATTTGGATAAAGCCCACTGATTAAGCAAATTTATTATTTATGTTTATAGTTAGAAGTGCAATGTATACATGAGTGTAAAGAAAAATCACAATTGGTACAATGGTATTTAATATTTATAAAAGTACTTTAGTATAAATTATGTAGAAATCATGAGTTAAAATTGATGATAAGAAATTTAATCAGTCTGATCTCTATAAGATGAGTGTTATAAACAATCTAAACTGTATTTAATAGCAAATGGCAATTGAAAATATAAAAACTGACAGATTTGATATATTTAACAATTGTTTCATATGAAACAGATAAATAAAAATAAGAATAAAATTAAGTATAAAATATGAACTAAAATAATAGATAAATAAAGCATAATTTTTGAAGAAAATGACTAGATTGTAGGTATTCACAAAAACATATCTTATTTAAGACTTTGTTAGTGTCAAAACTTGATATCATTTACATTATACAATTATACTGAAATTAAACATGACATTCTAATCAATAAATTTTTAATGAAATAATAAAATTAAAATATGAATTGTCTTCTATTTAAAAAAATAACATTATGCTATCACTATACAGTTTTTATACATGATAAAAGTGAAACTAGATTATTTTTACTAATTCTTATAAATTATGCACTTAATATTAACTATAATACATTTTAATGTAAAATTTCTATTTTTATTTAAATCACAGAATTTTTTGAAAGCTCAGTTTTAAATGATTTTGAAAATTATCAATTAATACTCTATTTTTAAACACAACTAATATAATTTCTTTTAAAAGCTTCTGAAAAATTGTAAAAATTATTTATTTGATACTAATTAAAACCATATTATTAATAAAAAAAATTAGGTTACTATGTGAAATATATTACAGCATTTCTAATATGAACCAAGTAAAAAAAAAAAATTGTCAATGTAAGAAGTATGTCAATAAACACAACACCCTACAAAATGGGTTAAATTAATATTTCTTAAATTATCTAGAAATTGTGCATAATACTAATTTATTTTTGAGTCAAGTAGATATATTTTAAATTTTATTTTATGGATAAATTATTAAAATTTAATGATTGTAATATGTAGACATTTTGTTTTTCAATAAACAAACTTAAAAAATAAAGAATTTAATTAAAATAAAAAATAATAGTTATAAAGAAATTACATATAAAACAGTTTATAATAAAAAGCCTTCAGAGGAAAAATTATCTTGAAGACAAAATTAATGAGGTTAATATTGGAATATTATAGAATTTCTCTAGAAGAGGAAAAAAGTAATAGAAATAATGGAAGACAGTTTTTGACCAAGTGATATGAACTGGACACAGAAAAATAAAATGGGCAACATCCCATTGGAGAATAACTATAGAATGAAGTTATTTATGAATTAATAAAAAGTTATAGACTGGTAATTAGTCGTAGTTTAGAGTAGAGTAGTGGTTTTCAACTTGGGTGTCACAAAATTGGGGTTTACTGAAAATACCAAAAAAAAAGTTTTTTTTATATATAAGTATATTTAAAAAATAAATTTAATTTAATTATTTGTTCGGTACGATAACATGCCAAATAGCATATAATGCTGACGATGAATTGTCAATTGGTCAGGGTTTTCATCAGGAAAAAAAAAAAAATTATCAAAAAAGGTTGCATTAATAAAAAATAAAAAAATTGGTTTAGAGCAGAGGTCTTCAAAACACAGTCCACTAGCCTTTTTAAATGATCTGTAATGAACCTTCCAGAGATAAATATTATCAAAATAGATAAGTTAAAGTACTTTCTTATTATATTATTTTAAATTTTGATAAAGGACATGAAAGTTGGTCTTTCATACTAAAAGCCAGAATTCCATGGGTCGCCTCAAGTATATAATGGGTAACCACTTGTCGAAATTTCCTAAGTGTGTCTGAGAGATCCCACAGAATATACTTCAAAGAGATTTTTCCTAAATTCATGCATTTCCCACGAATTTATGCAAAACAAAAATGCTGATAGACTGGTATAATGTGTCACATAATTTTACTTTTGGGCATGACATGAAGACCAATAATCATTTGTTAACCATGCGATGCTCACATACACTTCACCAGTCTAACAATGTATCAACTGTGACACGCTATAATATACTGCTCCAAGCGCTGTGGGATCTCAGTTTAATAATAATAATAATAATAATAATAAAAGTATTTCTGTAAAAATGAAAAATATGATAATCAGTGTAATAAAGAAAATTACTGTAGTATAAATAGCTTCAGCATAATTCTAGTTTAGCTCCCAGGCAATTTTTATATTGGTTCTAAAATAGTAATTTATAACAAAAAATATGGTGCAATCAGAATTTGTTAAATGGGCTTAACTACAAAGTTATAACATTTTTATGCACTTTGGTACTACTATCCAGTGGCGCATGCAGGATTTTTTTTCAGGAGGGTTATTAAAAAATTTGAATCAACCACATTATATCATTATGAACTACATAAATTACAGATGACTATCTGTTGGATTGCTGAGCCACTGTAACAGCTAGCTGACCCCTGAAATAGTATATTAAAAGTAAAATAGAACAAATTTATTTACCACCTACCAAAAATTACGAATTTTATAGAGCCCAAAGGTAAATCAAAAGTTTTAAAACAATGTAACATTTTGTTTTAAAACAATATAACCACTGTGTTCAGGCAATTGAAATACTGATTTTTTAACTCAGTATAAAGACACATTAAATTATGAAAATGTTTTGAAAACAGATTAGCTTACATACAAGGTATTAATACGAATGAAACATGTAACTAACGCAATACTAAAAAGAAAAAATTTCAGGAGGGGTTAAACCCTTAACCTCCTCTCTGGGTGCACCACAGCTACTATGCAGAGTTTGATTCCTAGACTGTTTTAAACCGAAATGCCCCTATGTTGCATAGCAAGTTGATGGATGTATATAGATGGAGTGGTGTAAAATGAAGCAATCGCGCCAAGAAGAGTAGCACGAATATTGAAACACATGCAGAAACATTCTTAACTACTCAAAATACATATTCCTTATATATTCATTATCTCAAAAACTATTTGAGATATTGACATTTATTTTCAAATTGATGAGATTTATCAAAAATTATTGCACATTTTTTGTAAAAAAAAAGTTGATGTTTCCCGTAAAGTAAAAATGTTCCACATAATATTGAATTATGTCAACAAATTTTCCTGTAACTTTTAACTTCTTGCAATTTATTTTTACACCACTGTTTTCAACGTTAATAGCTACATTGGAATCAAAAAAAAAAAAAAAAAACGACGTTAGCTTAACTAAATTTGTTCTCTGAAACACTACAAAATAAACAATAAATTACAAATTCAAAGTCCTGTAATTTAAAAAATATTTTTTTTCAGACTTTTTTTAATTTCATGAATTTTTTGTTTTTTAAATTCACTTGGAGCTTAACTAGAATTGTTCTATAGCTTCTATACAATAATATAAAATTAATTGATACCTGTATTTATTTTTGTTTTTATTTGTCCATGAGAACTTGGACATAGGGGATAATTACAGACATTTTGATATTTGATATATTATAATACATAGAAAATTATGTACATTGGTTGGATATTTCTCACAATGAGACAATTTTAACTCTTTTTACTTGGCCTGTAATATTTTATACTACTCTATTAAATGCGTTTAAGACGAAAAAATAAAATAATGTAAAATAAATAGTTCTCTTGCTACTAGACATAGTTAAAATTTGAAATATAAATGTATAAGTTTAAATTAAACTAAATATACTTTTATGTTGTTTTTTTACATCCTCTAGGTTTAATGCTTTCACTTATTTGCCACATAGCTTCTTCGCATAAAAACTCATCAAAATTATTAAAGAATGCAATTACATGATCATGTTTCTTGAAGTTGTAAGACCTGTAAATATATTTTAGAATAGTCAATTAAATATTTATGAACAAAATATTTTTTATAATAATGTATTTTACCCTTTTTTAAATCTCTTCATATTTTCAACAATATTAAACTGTTGCCATCTTTTGGAAAAATTTATGATATTATCTGATATATAATCATTGTTACCAATATGTACAAATGTTAAATCTTGTAAAACTAGACCACTAAAATAAAATAAAATAAAAAAAATAATAATAATAATATCAGTAGTATGATACAGATATATTAAAAGTATTTTATATTAAATTTGAGTGAGAACAGTATTTAATATGTTAAAAAACACACACAATTAAAAATAAAACCATAAATCAATCATTATTGTTTTGAGGAAGGAAAACTAATACACCATTAAATACAATATAATTATAATATAATAAATTGATAATCAAAAAATAGAAGTAGGGCAAAATTTTCTTCAAACCTATCATCTGAAGTATGAAACATGTTTCAAAATATTTATATATAAATTTAAAAGTTTTTAAAAGTGTATAATATATATAAAAAGTAAATTTGTCTTAAATAATCAACTCAAAAATTATAAAAAAATGAATACTAATAACGGAGATAGACGGATTAGCCAAACAAAGAGTGATCACCAAATTACTGGTGAAATTTGGAAAAACTTTGCTACAAATTCATGAAATGTTAAGTATTTTTTATGGAGATCGTGCTTAGAAGAAAAAAGCTCGTTTTAAGTTGATTAAGCGTTTTGGAGAGGGCGTGAAGATAGCAAAGATGATACGAGATCAGGACTTTCTTCAACCACTTGTAACAATCAAAACATCGAACGTGTGTAGTCTCTTGTGCTTTCTGGTCAAAGAATGACTGTTCGAATGTCGACTGACATGCTGAAAATTGGAAAATCATCTGTGCATAAAATTTTGGCGGAATATTTTGTCCAACACCAGACCAAAAGTCGAGGCGAAAAGAGTGCTGCATTGACTGGAAAAAATCGACACAAATTCCTAATTTCTTTGAAAGAATTATTACTGGTGATGAGTAATGGTTTTATGAATACCATTTTGAACTTAAAACCCAGAGCAGGAAGTCAAAAAATGATCCCCGAACGAAAAATTTTTATAAAAGTACATGAAAAAATTAAGGTCATATAAATATTACCATGGTATTGTTCACCAAGAATATGATCCTGAAGGACAAACAGTAAATGCTATTTTCTATGTGAAAGAGCTCAAGCAATTATGAGATCGCGTGTGACCAAATTTGTTAGAAGAGAACGGGTAAATTCTGCATCACAACAATATGCCTGCTCATTTGTCTCTGCTGGTTCGCGAATTCTCAGTCCGAAATTCGATAACTACACTTGACTACCCCTCACATTCTCCTGATTTAGCCCCTTGTGATTTTTTTTATTCCCAAAATGTAAAATGGTTATGAGGGGGCAGTACTGGGACGATATAGAAATCATAAAGCACGAAATGACGAAGGGATAAATGCATTGCTATAAACAGATAGTATTTTGAAGAGGAAAAAATTGATGTACAGCAAATTATGATAAATAAAAATGTTGTTTTAAAAGTTTGTGTATTTATCGGACATTCATACTACGTATATAATTAGGTGTTACCTTTATTTATTATTTTTTTTTTTTAAATTAATAATGAATTTATACAATTACCATACAAATATTAACAGTCAATACATGGATAATTGATTGTATATTATCATTGATGACAAGTGGTATGCCACATCAAAAACAGTTAATAGTTTAGCAAAAGAAAATTAATATTTAACTATTTAAAATTGTCTTACATGTAAGGAATACAGGGAGGATTTGTTTCAGCTAAAGCTTGCCTATAAGCTCTAAAACTCGAAGAGCTATCGATTAAAGCACAGTATTCTTTTAAGCCTTCAGTTATATATTTTTGCCATTCCAAACGCCTGATTGGTGCACTATCTAGAGCAGATAAAAGAGCTAAATATGAATTAAAATTATTCATTTTTCTTAAACTCTTCATTATTTTTATGAACTTTAGGACATAACGTTCACGATCTTTTGCTTCATTTTGTTCTAGTATGCGTGACCTTGCCCTACAAATATTATAGCATTTTAAATTATTTATATATTTTTTTAATATCAACAAATTTATACCAATAAGACATTTTGTTAAAATGTTCAGTAAATTCAGTTAGATTTGGACTACGCTCTTCATTTTGTTCTTTAACCCAAATAAGAACTTCTGGTATTTCAATTTTCATAAACAGTTCTGAATCCAACATGGTCATTTGTTCAGCTATGAGTTCTGTTTTGTAGTCTAATAAAGTTGCTTGACGAGTGTATATATTTTGAGATGGTAAAAGAGCATTAACTGAAGTATTATGCATCAGTTTTGCTTGATATCTTTCTAGAAGTTTTACTCTAAGAGCTTTAGCCATAGTCAAATCACCAGCACATAATAATTGGTACACAAATTTCATGAGAATTTGTAACACTTCATTATCCAAGTCAGTTAAACTATAACCCAAAATTGTTATTTTATATAACTATAATACAATTTCAAATAAAATTTTGTAGAGAATTAAACTTACGTTAAATCACTAACTACTCTGACTAATAAAGAAAATGATTCCCGACCAGCTCTTTGTCTATTCAAATTTCCAGAATTTTGAAATCTTTGGTGCCGCATGCATAATTTTTGTATTAACTCCAAAGGTGATATAAAAGTTCTATAAGTTGTTAAAAACGCTTCTTGGTACATAAAATCTAAAAAAAAATGAGAAAACAAATGAAATAAATATATATAATAGCATAAGAAATATAAACCATTTTTAACAGCATTTGTGGCATGAACAACCAGAGCATCTGCATGCCCACCACGGATTGGAGGTCCATCTTCTTCCGGTTTTTTAAAAACCAGCCATTGAAATACATTTAATTCTTCCATTATGTTAACTTCATTAACATCAGTTTGCACAGGTTCAGCAACACTTGGAATATCCCTAAGGCATCAATTAATTAAGATTTACTGATTCTTTCTTTGAACACTAAACTTTAATTCATTTTACAAATATAAATTTTGACATATTTTAAATATATATTTTGACAGAATTCATTAGTTTCATTTAAAATTACACACTTATTAAACGCATATAAAAAATAATTGGTTTAGCCGATTTTTATGAATCTTACTACGTAGATGAAAAATTACATTGTGGATATATATATATAAATTTGACAATAATTTTTTTGATTATTAACTAAAGCTTTTTAACTTAATATTGTTTTTAGTATTTTGATACAAATATTTATCACCCGACATACACACAGACACACAATTATGGATTTCAGGTTTTTAACTAGAAAAAAATGACATCTAGAAAACAATATTTGCCTGACATCATTAAATAACAGTTGTTAAACAAAATTTAACTTAAAAATAATTAATGGATATTAAATAAAGCTTCACTCAGAATGGTTTTCTTGAAGAAATTATATATTGTTTCTTTAAGATTCAATACACCCACTATGAATATTCTACACACAAAGCGAAGAATACCCATAGTACGAATTATGTCCAGTCTTTTTTTTCTATTCATTTGCACTGTGGTTAATTAGTGTAGTATCAGTTTTCATAATTAATATAATTATGAAATATTTTCATTTGTATATTACATATCAGCTCTAACAACTTAAAATTTGGTTTTGATTAGCTCAACATTGAATAGTACAGCCAATAGGAACAATAATTAATACTTATACTAAATTCCTTATTATGAAACGTGTAAATATTAGTAATATTCTTACTGGATTTCTAAACACTGAGCTTGAGTTGGAGATGAACTAATTTCTGTTATGTATACTTTATTTGGAGAATTTGGTGGTGTCAATTGTTTATTAGAAGATGGTGTAATTTTGCCTTGTTTAGGAGGCAATGCTGGAGGATTAGACTCACTGAAATAATGAAATTAATTACAAAAATTATAAAATGGTTTTAAGTACCAATTAATACATACTTAGTAAAATAATACTGCTGACAAGAATTTTCTACACTATAACTTTGCATTTCGTTCTGATATTTTTGAGGTGAATGCCAATTACTTTGATGAAGCATTGTGTATGTATGAACAGAATGACGTAGGAATTCTGTAGTATTCCCATGGGTACAATTGCCAAACATTTCCATGTATGCCATAACTACAATAATAGTTATACATTTTACGTAAATAATTTAAATAGAATTTCATCTAAATTCTAATCTATTTTCAAAACCAAACTTTAGAAACTAAATTAAAAAACTCTCATGCACAAAAACCTGAAAAAAATTTAGAAAAGCTTACCAGAATAGGCCACCGAATGGAACACTAAAGGAAAATAAATGAATATGGGATAAATTTCATAATTCTTAAGTATATAAAAGTAAAAAATGAGCATTATTATTTAAACTAAATATATATATATATATAAATGAGTAATATTTTTACTTTCCATTCACTTTTATGGAAAGGGTCCACCGATTTACACCAAATTTTAATAAATGTTTATACTGGTTAAAAAAGTAACTTGTAAATTCTTTCAGATTTTTTAGGGCCCTTCAGAGAATCCTCAAAATACCTAAAATAGGCACTAATAGCCTTATTTGCAACCTACCATATCTGGAAGCTATGTTAACCTATTCTAACTCTACACCTCTCATTTTTTTTTTTGTTTTGATGCTTAGTTTTCATAAAAAATTTCAAAGAGCCAAGTACTAGGGCCTATTTTTGAGGACTGCGATAGATTGCAATGGAAATTTTTATGATTTTCAAATGGTTTCCAAAATTGAACCATTCAACAAAAATACAAAAGATCTCATTTGATAGGATTTTTTTTACTTTCAAAAGATAGCTTTTGAATTAAAATACATTAAATTGTTTAATAGATAGAGCAGTTTGAAAATTACCATTTTCATGAAAAGCGCGTTTTTGCATAGAAAATTAGTTGAACTCGGTCCTGGCAACATCTAATGACATAAAAATTTAGCTGAAAATAGTTATATACTTAAATAATAACCTTTTAATCGGAATAAACCTTTTCTTAGGATGAACCTTTAAAATGTTATTTGAATAGCTAAAAATTAGTATTTTACGTCCAAAGTGAGTCTATATACCCTTTGAGAGTCAGAGGCTTCTGTACATAATTCAGGGAGCCCTAAGACTTTTCATACTTAATAAATTTTAAACATTAACTTTTAGGCCTTTAATTTGAGAGGTGGTAGAAGTTTCAAGCGTTTTAGAATTAAAGTTATGACAGTTTTTCGAAATGTACCGAAGGTCAAAATGGCTATTTTAATAATCTTTTTCTAAAACTGTAATATAAAATTTCAAATAATTAATGAAGTGTAATTCTGTAATTTATATATATATATATCTTTTTTTTTATAGAAAGAATTAAACATTATTAATAGAAAAAAGTTATTAAATTTGTCAAATTAAATTGGGACATCCTACATATTATATTATTTACATAATATATTAAAATTATTATCAATACTACAAATATTTCACTTCAAAATTCAAATAGATATTTAATATTTGGTTTTAAAAACATACATTTTCTAACAAAAATATCAAGTATTAATAACATGAGATTAAAAACTTAAAGTTTATGAGAATATTAAACATTTTTCTTTTTTAAAAGCAAAAGGGCTTTTTTTTTAAGATTCTGGTGATTTTATACTTCAAGATATCAATATTTTATATGTACGATGTTTTATTCTATAAATATTTGTTTTGAATCTTAGAATAAAATTATCCAGCATTTATAACTTACTATGTTTTTTTTTTAATGGCAACGGTGGTGGATTTGAAGGATCGACTGTAGGATTATCAAGTGATGCAGTATGTGTTAAAGCTTGAATACTGCAATGACTGTTATTTCTATGAAAATTGTATTGAGTTGCCATTTCATCCATAGATAAATTGTCATAAGTAGATCTCAGCCTTTGTCTAACTACTCTTTTTTTCTCAGGCACTGGTGGTGGAATCTATGAAAAATTATATTTCTCAATTAAAAAATTTAAGTAATACAACTATGCAGTAAGTTTAAGAAATAAATTAAATACTTCATCATTTGATGTAGAACAATTGATTTCATTTGACATAACAGTTCTATTAGTTATTTGATGGATAGTAGTCGATTTAGAATGTGTCCAAACTTTATTAGATGTCTGATGAATAAATGCAGACTTCTTTTCTACCAGTGCTAATTAAATTAAATAATATAAAAGTTATTAAAGTAAATAAAATGTTATTTTACCAATACATTTTACATAAAATCTTTAAAAATAAATAAATATATATAATAATTTTCATAGAAATGCTTACTGTGAGTAGGAGGATATTCAGAAAACGGAGATATTCGTTTTTCATTACCTTGATCTACTGAGGTAGAACTGGATGAACAATTACAGTATCCACAAATGTGATTGGCATCATCTTAAAATAAAACATTTATAATTTATATAATAAATCTACAATTGTTTAGTTATAAATATTAACTTACTTGGTAAAAAGGAACTGTCATCATTGCTCATAACAATATTAACTTCATCATCATTTAAAATCGAGTCCAGTGAACCAATTGATGATGACCTGTCAGAAAGGCTTAATGGATCCAATGATAAATTACAGAGATTCTGTTTGGTATTATTATGTCCAGAACGACGTTTTGGTGGTAAAGGAGGAGGCGAATTACTTTGGTCAGTCTTTTTTAACCATGTTCTATAAAGACATTTTTAATATAATCAACATTTTTTAAAACAACATAATTATATATTTTACCGGACAGGTAATGGAGGTTTTGTAGGAGGGGTACTATCAACTATATCGAAGGAATGGTTACTAGTTTGCTCTAATATTTCTCTTTCTCTTGGTGTTAATGGTATATCTGGCAGAGAAACCCTTTGTTTTAGTTCATCTGGCAGTTTCAACGAATCTTCGTCTTTGTACACAGCTTTAAGAACACTGTTGCTGAGTTTATCATTGGTTAATGATACCAAATTCTATAATTAACAAAATACTTTATAAACATGCATATATTATAGGTATGTGCCTATAGTGACAAATCTTAAATGATATACGAACTTTAGTGACCATGACAAATATCATGTTCAAATTTTATTTTGTAATAATTAATAAAATAACTTAAGAAGAGGCTGCAATAATATAAATATAGTCTAGAAAAATTAGGAGTTCTGTTTAAAGTTTATTCATTAAGTTCTTAAATAAATTTTGCTAAAAAAATTTGTTTCAACATTTTTCTCATTGAAGATTTGAGTGATAATTTTTAACTTGAATGTAACATTTATAGTCCTATTTGAAAAATATTTGCATTTTTATGAAGAAATTTAACTCTAATTATTATACTTTGTACCTAATGTATGTACCTGTATGTATGAAATTGTGTGGTCATTACATATTGTAACTTTGTAGTTAGAATTTTAGTTAGTATCAAACAGTTATTTTTTCAACTTAAGTGAGTGAAATATTATCCAAAAGCTTAAAAGTATCATTATAACTGGCATAACTTTCAATGTGAACTAATATTTATAACTAATAATTTGGTACAAAGATATTTTCAAGTGTTAATTTATGTCCAAATATCACATTTTATATATAAATGTATCAAGTTGAAGAAAAGTTATTTTTTAAAACCACTTTATAAATTCAACATAAGTTAAACATCTTAAAAACATGATCAAGTGAGCAACATAGGGTAGAAATTTGTTGTCCTTCTAATAAGGTTTATCAACAATTTATGCTGGTAATATCCTCTATAAAATCCTCTAGGCCTAAAAACTGTAAATATGTCACTATTGATAAGCACTGCAGGATATATAAAAATGAAACTAAACAATAATTGATATACATTATTGCAATACCTGAATAGCTAGTTCAACAAAATGCAGAATATCTGATACATTGTCCGCATCAATTGCTTTTTCTCCAAGCATAAGAACATCATCACATAATTTAATGAGCTGAGCTACACTTTGGTATACTTGATTTAAAGCAGATACAACTAGGGAACTTTGTTCATTAATGCCATAGGATTTAAATACTTCACAAATTGTTGTTACTGTTTCTAAAACTACTGTACCATTTCCTGGTAACATTTCTAATTTATTTTTTGTTACAACATCAAGGAAATGTTTTAGGGCTATCTGGACCTAAAAATTTGTGTCATAAATTTTAGTCTTTGCAATGTATATAAAGTTATGTTTTTCTTATCAAATGGTATAGGTAGCTTACTTGTCTAACGTGAAAATCAATGTCATTAAGGGATCGTTTAGGACTACTTCCTGATGAAGCATGTCTCTGTTTTGGCAAACCATTTTTTGGTGAACCACTTCTGGAACTGATAGCACTATGACTGGGTGATCGCATTGCTGATATGATATCCAATAAATCTTCTTTAAATGATCGAGCTCGTCTCGCAAATTTATTACCACTACCAATACTACTATTCCATTTTTTGTACTTTTCATCTGGGACAACTCCTTAATAGAAATAATAAAATAATTACACTATATAGTATATACATACAGCCCACATAATAAATGTTTTAGATTTCATGTCTGTGACTGCCTAGTTCAAATGTTATTTATAAACCAACAAAACTAATACACAGATAAAGAATCTAAAAATAGAACATATAAATACATCAATGAGTGGGAGGCATACACTACACTGACTTGTGAGTCAGCCAAGCTTGTTAATGACAGCTACATTCTGCTAAATCCACAAAATAATTTCCCAAGTTTTTTACTCAAAGAATGACAGCACACAAATGGAATTGTTAAAATAATAGGTTGTATCTATTTGATTATTACGTCACATAATGGCCTCAATGATCAAGGTTATTGTCCAAACATAGTCATCAGTTTAAGTTTATTTCGTACATACAGGATGTACATATTAGTAAATGAATACCTAACAATTTTTTCTCCTATTATTAAACAGTTCACCAAAAATAGCATTCTACAGTATTTCACTGCAATCTGAATTATCAGTTAATGAAAAACGTGCAAGTTACATAATGTCACACTAAGGAAAAATACATTCATATTTTATTCAAAAAATTACAACATTAATACAAATGAGCATAATACTCGGGCAAGTATTATTTTTAATAAATAAAAGTACATCTAAATTTTTGATCATTCAAAGCAATTGTATGTACATGCATTCTCTAATAGTTATTACCTTTAAATACTTTTTATGTAAAATTTTCATGCAAAATTTTATTAATTTTTATATAAGTATGTAGTTATGAATAATTTACATGATAGTAATTGTGAGATAAGCCATGCAGTAAGTATTGTAGATAGGTAATATATGAAAACCTAGTTTCAGATAGTGAAGTAATAGTTCCTTTTAATTTAATTTATTCAAATATTTTACATTACACTCTATTCTTTTGTAAAAATATACTTTAGTCTTCAATACATTTTTATTAACACAATGTATTCATTTTAAGTTGCCTATTAATCACTAAATAAGGTGGCTCATCATGAGTATCTCGGTGTAGAACTTTATTTCGAAATATGTTATGAATAATTTAAATTATATTTTTATAAAATAAAATATTTTTTACTGTTTTGATATGCAAGATTTTAAATTCTGAGTGGAGCAAAGAAGCTAGTAATTTCTTTTCTTTTGTATTTATTTAAGTGCACTTGTTTTCGTATAGAAATACTTGTCTAAAAGTTTCAAACAACAACTTTAAGTAACCGAATTTTTCTTTATATGGTACTCTAGAAAGGTAATTTTTTTAATTTTTCAATTGTTTTTCCAAACTATGTATGGGAAAAATTACCCAAAATTTGATAAAAATTATTCGGGAACTATCTTTTTAACCCAAATTTTATGAACATTTAAATATAGGTAGACAATAATATGAGAAATATCTCATGTAAGAAAATGTTGGTAATTTTTTCTCATTATTTTTTTTTCCTTTTCTTTATTAGATAAAAAATAGTAAAATAAGGTAAATAAAAGCAAAGATAAATAAAGTACAGATAAGAAAGTCCACCATGCTATGCTTTACAGGTATTCTTTGTTCCTCGGGTATGATATTCTTATATCCTGTGTTGAAAATCACGACTATTATTGTTTTTTATATTATAAACTTTTTATGTTCAGAATTATATTACCTAATGAAATGATTTATTGTTTCTTTAATATTCTATACTTCCATCAAGAGTATTTGACCCGAGATACGCAGAAAACCTGTGATGCAAGGTATGTCCATTTTTTTTTTTTATTAGTAAAAATTGTAAAAAAAGTAAGTAAAGTTAAGTATAAATAAAATAGCCAGACATAATTCAGACAAGTATTCTTTGCACCTCGGGTCAGATACTCTTGTATCCTGTGTTGAAAATCACGACTATTATTGTTTTTTATATGATTAACATACTTTGTCTAGAATCATATTATTGAAAAAATGATTTATTGTTTCTTTAAAATTCAATACACCTACTCAGGGTATCTGACCTGAGAAGTGAAGAATATCCATGGTGCAAAGTATGTCAGGCTTATCTTTGCTTTACATTTTTAAGTATTTTTTTAAAAAGCATCCACTATTTTTGACCCAATATTCAAAAAAAAAAATATTTATTTAGAATGTTTTTCTTTTCAGAATCTCAGATTAATAGTTTTAAATCACATTTAAAGTTTTGAGTAGTGGCATTCAATTTTTGTGGGATAGCCCTTACCTTGCTTTTCTACTCAATTTTACAACTCATTTTTTACATAATAGGTATATTTCATAGATAGGCATTTACATTTGTTTATATGTCTCCATATCTAATATGGATCAATTATATACCAATATTAATTACGGGTTTTTTTCTGATATAGAAACATCAAATTAAAAAGTTATATGTCTCCTATGTATATAAATTTATACAACATAAAATTGTTTTGTACTATTGGCAGCTTATAGGTTATATTGCCACTTTATTTGATTAACAAAAAGTTAGTTTGGAAAAGAAAGCCGAATATACTTCACTCCTCGGGTCAGATACTCTTGGTGGGTTTGTTTGATTTTTAAGAAACGATAAATCAAATCATTTCTTCAATAAAACGATTCTGAGCGAAGTATGTTGATAATATAAAGAACAGTAATAGTTGTCATTTTCAACACATCCACCAAGAGTATCCGATGTGAATAACGAAAAACACCCATGGTGCAACTTTCTTGGCTATACTCTACTTATCATTGCTGTACTTTATTTATTTTTGCTTTAGTTTTTTTAACCTAAATAAAGACATTTTTACTAAAACTAAAAAGAAATTGATGAGAAGTGTTGGAAAAAAATTTCGAAATTTTTTTTTTACATTTTCAACATTTTTTTGCACTAAAATATTTCTCATATTATTGCCTATCTGTATTTAAATTTTCATTAAGTTTGGATTATAAAAATATAGTTTCCGAGTCTTTTATTAAATTTTAGGTAATTTTCCCAAATTTTGAGAAAAAAATTGAGAATCTCGAAAAATGGCCTCTCTAAGGTACAATCTAGATGCAAATCCAGTTTGATAATTACTGGTCAAAACTTTTGGAGAGGTATTTATCTACTAAAACTTAAAAAAATAAATAAAAAATAAACAAGATTGGAAAAACACTGAAATAGACCTGAAAATTTTATCTATATCAAATACAAACTTAAGTTTAAATTAATAAATGTATAGGTTGGTACAAAATGGGACAAAATAATAAATAATGCAATAATTACATAAATAATTTTTGTTGTGTTCATTGGTTTCAGTTACAGTAAACAAAAGTGCACTCAATAAGAATCTACTTATGATTATTAAACACACTAATACTTACTACATTGCTCAGTTTCATCATCTTTATCAGAATCATGTTTATTTGTCGAAGACATGTTGTTATAAACCAATCATAAGACAAAACAAACCATAACTGAATGCAATGCATTGTTAATCATGTTATTTGTCGTTTGAATGAAACATGATCAACCAAATAGCTGTTGATCATTTAAAATTTTATGAATTTAAATAGCATTAAGATTTGCTTAAATATAAGTAATGGACCTATATATTATGTAGTTAAACTATGTAGAATACTACACTAACCATGAATGATTATGCTTAAATGATGGACATTGAATGTTTCCTTGATTCAACCTAGTACCAAGATGATGTTCCATTATAAATTAAAACCTTAAGATAGATATTCATTATTTATATATAATAAACAAAAAATAGTATATAGAAAAATAATTAGTTTCTACATATTTACTTAAGAAAAGTTGTGAAAATGGTTGGTGTTTAAAAACTTGCTATCATATTGTTATCATATAATAATATGTTTAATACCACGCACGGCTTTAGATCTAGGCCATAATACCATGGTTGCAATACCAACATAATTGCTCATTTTGTCTTATCAAATGTATTATTGTTTATAGTCCCAGATATAATATGTTGTTATATATCTGTGTTTGTAGTTAAAATTGTTCAAATTTGTTGGTAACCTACCTATATGAAGCGAAATTGACAAAATGTAATTTATAATTAATACTAAATAGTTTTGATGTTTTATATTTATTTACTTATTTTACATGTTATACATGTCTCTTGATCTGTAATCACAAAACTATAATATTTATTATTTAATAATAAACCCAATCTTAAATTACAGTATTTATAGTTTGTATAATATATTTGAGTAAGCTAATTGATTGCTCAAGGAATACGTTTATTTCTTCCGATTGTGTATGATCAGGTAATATAATAACATGTACCTGGTTTATTTTTTATTGTAAGTTTTAGATATACGAATAAAATGCTTGTAAGAGATAATTATTTACCTAAGTTTTTATTATTTAATGATAAATAGGTAATCGTAGAAAATATAGTTCTAAAATTATATTTTTGATGACGGGGTATATTTTGTTATATGTACGTAATAATAATAATAATAATAATAATAATTTATTTACGCCCCGAAGGCAAATAGTACAGAATAGTTATAACAATAAGTACAAAAACACATAATACAAATTACTCTAATTTCAAAATTCCAAATTCTTAGAAAAAGTATCAAAATCTAAAACTCTCTAAAAATAAGAATTTGTATGACATTATAACCGTTCTGTACGGTTCTGAGATGCAGGCATTGAGAAATTCCGAAAGACTTGGGGTATTTGAGAGGAAAGTGTTAAGAAAAATATATATGGACAGTCTTTAATGGTCGAGCAAATGAATGGAGAAAATTGCATAATTATGAGCTTCAAATGCAGTTTCAGAGACCTGATATAGTTAAGATCACAAAAAGAAGACTCATGTGGGGGGGCCATGCCTGCCGTAAGCAAGGGTCCCTAGTTAGGCTTGTAATAGAGGAAGAGCCTATAGGAAAAAGACTTTTAGGAAGACCTAGGTTGAGGTGGGAAGACTAGGTAAAAAAGGACATAAAAACGATAGGACCAGGAATTAGTTGGGGAGAAGTTGCATAGAATAGGGAAAAATGGCATGATTTGTATTTAGCGGCATGGTCTTAAAGGCCAAAACCAAAAGAAGAGATATTAATTGTAGCTCCGTTCAGTATTATTTAATTGAATACGTTATTTCTCGTTTCTTTAAAATGTAATACACCCACTAAGATCATCCCACCCAAGGAGCAAAGAATACCCTTGGTGCGAAGTATGACTGGCTTTTTTACTATTTTTTTAGCTGTGTCGAAGTATTTAATGAAACTTTCAAATGTTTTCGATGTTAAGGTATAGTGTTTTTTCTATCAATAAGGTTAAGGATAAGGATGGTTCACTATAGCATTGATTCATCAATGATTATAGTGTGTTTTGCCGTTTTGGTTAATAGACATTTACTTTTTATGTATTCATTTTTGGGTGTTCTATAAATACTACACGAGGTTGAGGTTCCTTGTTAATTATGTAAGAGTGGATTGGATGCTTGTGTCCAATTATAAATCTGCTTATTATTATTTTCTAACTTTGAGATGAGTTACTTGGATATAATAAAACGTAATACTGAAGTACCTTCGGAAAAAGATTGCTGTAGCTCCAAATATACATTTAATTGAATCGGTCATTTTGAAAAGGGGTCAACTCCATTTTCCATAAATTTATTTTTGTTATATTTATATTTTTTACATGTAGATTAATCTATTTCTTATGAAAATGGGTCATTTCACATATTAAAATATTTCTCTAAAAGAACCCGTATTCGAGTACTCGTTTGGAAAAAGAGTCATTTACATATAATACATGAAAATCGAACAAAAAGTCAATCTATGGGATAAAATGGAATTAACCCCTTTTCAAAATGACTGATTCAATTAATATATAACTCGTAATATCTGATATGTTTATACAATTCTTAAGTAATTTTAATTTTAATAATAATTTCAAGTGTTCTGGTGACGACGCCATAAAATTAAAATTATTTTAAGTCATTATCAAGCCTGATCGTGTACTTTAATTAGGGATTATTGCATAACGCACCTAGAGTGTTAACAAAGTTGTTATATTAATTAATGGAAAAAAAATCACAAGAAGAGGTATTATTTTGCGTCTGAGGAATTGCGCATTTTAAGTCTGTGAAATTCATCGGTCACATGACACACCTAACTATACTCGTATTATCCATTATTGATATTTTATCGTGTAAATGGTTAGGTTAGCAAGGTAATTATTAAATAATCGATGCTGCCACTCGGGTTCCTCGAAAGAAAACTTTCTGCGATAGAATTTTATTGTTGTACTCTTGAACTAGGTTAGAGAAAACTCTTAACAATGTTGTTCTCAGTTATGGAAACTTATTGAATAATTATATTATTATGATATGCACGTCAAGTTGAAACCAAGTGACTTCGATTCTTGATACCGTCAAGTCAATGTTAATTACAAGATCAACTACAATGTTCTTACCTGTGTAGACATGTGATATAAGCAAAAGAAAATGCATTATAATAATGTTATGTCGAAGTAAATTCGTATTATTGTATCTTTGTCAAAATCAGTGGTATATTTGGGGACAGGCTAGGTAAAATTGGCAATATATGCACAAAAAATCAAAAATATGCATAAAAAATATTAGGTCAATATTAAAAAAAATGGAGTGATTTTTATGAACATTTTTAAAAATAATTTGAATATAAATTTACATTATGATAGATAATAATTAAAATAAAAAAAAAACATGTACTTTTTAAATAAGGGAACAATAGTCTGTGAAATATTATTATTAATTTGTTATTAAAATAAAATAATTGAAAATCGCCATCCTGACGACGCCAATTGATTTGATTACGACGACTTATTTATGGACTTTTGACATCTCTAGTTTAATGATTTAATATTAAATTTGAAAAATATGTACACATCAATTTAAAGAGAAAAGTTCATACCATTGACATATTATAGAATTACATGTCTAGCGTTCAGACCTAATATTGTTGATTCCATTGTTACGTGGGGGGCGGGGGACAATTGATTAATTTAAATTTAAAACTAATTTTTGATCATGATTATTAATTATTAGTTAAAATTTAGCATTATAAAGCATTTTAACTATTGATACCAAGAGTATTTATATTTAACGATATTAAGTACCTTATATTATAATTATAACTTACTTATACTTATTATTTATTTGTCGGTGAGCGATAATATTGAGTATTTCAGCATACTAATGACGACAGTGTACAGTTCTCCAATAAACTGATAAGAACGAAAAAAACATTGGTACACGATTGGTATGCAATTTACGATTAGAAATCATAGATATGTATCAAACCGAAATACCCCTTATGTTGCCTCAGCAAGTCAAGTAATATGTTTGATTTGCGGAATGCAGAGCGAGTACCCTTGATCGCAGTCGGTTATTTATTATCAATTTGTCGGAGAACTACCCCTTACTAATATGTACAAAATTCTTTTTTTAATAATTTTTCTAGTTAAATAACTATTAGTATTATGACTTCAAAATATAATTTTAACGTTCACTCCAAGACAACATATTTAATAAAAGAAGAAAACCCACTATACGAGCATACTGAAGTCCAATTTTCTATACTACCTATACTATTAAATAATTTCATAAATATCGTATAATTCTATGAAATTTATAAATTTTATGATTTTATTGAAAATAAAACTCAGTTTTACATTATTTCCAGGGCACTATTCTTCTTTTTTTTTTATTAAATATGTTATCTTGGTGTGAACGTTAAAATTATTTTTTATTTAAAATTATATTTTAAAGTCATTATACTAATAGTTATTTAACTACAAAAAATATTTTATTCATATTAGTAAGTTGTAACGTGGCTACACTGAGTAAACTAACGTGTGTCGGTGTAATGCACAGATTGATACAATATTTATTGTATACATATACATCTGTGGTGTAGTGTTTTAAGAAACAAGCGATAGAATAACTTGTTATTAATTTATCGTAGCCGGCATATGGTTCTTGGTTGGTTAAAATAATTTTTTTAAATAAATAAAAATAATAATTGCATTAAAAATATCGAAATATTTTGATTATATGATTATAACATTATTTATTTATTTATTTTTAGTAAATATTCAGTAAAATGCAATTTTAATTATGAATAGAATTTTGTATCTTCAGAATGAGATATTTCGTATAATATTTAATTATTATAAATAATAATTTTATTAATAAGCAATGTTAAAATCAGATACTAGTGATAATTCTAATTGGCCGTGGTATTATGATGACTTTGGTAAGTTTTAACACTTTTTGTATGTAAATCGATTTCAAAAAATATTTTTTGACTTAGTTATACTTATGCTGTTTGATATAAAATATATACATTTCAAATTCGTTTCAGATTGTTAAGTTTTGATCGTGGATTTAATTTTCGAATTAAAAAATAAAAAAGTATCTACTTATTGATTGAAAATTAATTAATATTCTATTAAATGATTATAAACTTGTATAATTCTATTTTGAAATTTAAAATTCTACTTGTATAAATTTAATATACTTATATTTTTGCGTCGGTGACATTAATATTTATATAATATTAGCTGATATTAATCCATATATTTCGGTTTTGAATTTTATTTAACAGAACTAAATTTTAAATTGTTAAATAATATATATATTGATAGGTAGTCATCAAATCATATTTTATAGTTTAAAAATAGTGTATAAATTAAAACATGAAAAATTTGGTTCGGTTATCTTTCAATCTTATGATAGTAAGGAACACATCGTTAGTGCTAAGGCTAAACAAACTGTTACCATGATTTATAGTGCATTATATCTTAAGGTAATGTTTGGAATGGCCAGCGTGATCAGATCATTGACCTGTATGATGTTATTATTTCGAGTTCAAGGACAATATTTGTAGTCAATCTACTGACTTCTACATGTGTTTTTTTTTGCGATTTTACATTTTGCTATATTATTTTAAATTACTTATAATATATCTTTAAATTATTTAGTTTTATACACATTATAGTATTTTAATAAATAAATGAAACTTTTAATTGAATTACCTAATTGTTTTACAATTTATTACGTTTGTCAAGAAATAATTGTTAATAATTAATTATTGAAAGATGTACAAATAACAAATTAAATAAATTGATTTCATTTTTGTAAAAGTATTTAAGTCGATGACAAACAATTTTTAATCTTCATTTCAATTATTAAAATGTACGAGTTTTTATTATTGTAGGCATGTGTTAGTTTTAGTGTATCACAATGTGATTGTCTATTATGTTTTTTTTTTTTAAATTCTCAATAGTTTTTCTAAATAGAAAGAAATATTACTAGTAACAAGAGTAAAAATAACAAAAAAAATGACCTCCCTAAAGTACAATCTTGAGGCAAATCCAGTTTCAAAAAGTTATTGGTCGAAACTTTTGGACAAGTTTTTCTATATGAAAATATGATGTGCACTAGATTCTCATTGAATCGCCTTTTTAAAGGCGTGACTCCAAAACTATTAGTACTAGAGTTGTAGCATTTTCTCCTATTAATTATTATCTATTACAAATAATAAATAGCTATATAAATTTTAAAAGGCCTCGTTTTTTTTTTCATACAATATTAAATTATTAATATTATACCTAGAAAATGTATTGCAATAAAATTGTATTCATAATATTATGTTATTGGCTCTAAAAAAATTTCAAAAATTGTTTATCACTTAACGTTTTTATTTTTATTTGTGTTTTTACAATGATGTTTCTTTTTTATTTATTTTGTTTTTTTCTATGAATATTTTTTTGTATGGATCTGCTTGTCCAAAACTTTCGAGCAGCAACTTTTTGAAACCAGATTTGCTAATTGTTGGTACTTTAGAGGTTATATTTTTAATTTCTCAATTCTTTAATTTTAGATTCTGAACGGAGTGAAGAAGCTTATAATTTTACAATGATGTTTATTTTTAGATTCTAAACGAAGTGAAGAAGCTTATGTTTTTACAATGATGTTTATTTATTTTCCTCTTTCTGGAAACACTTTTTCATATCGAAATACTTGTCCAAAAGTTTCGATCAATATCAATAGAACTGGAATCATACCCATATGGTACTTTAGAGAGGTCGTTTTTCTAATTTCTCAATACTTTTTCCAAAAACAAGGAAAAAATGGCAAAATATGCAGTTACCGAAATTTCCGTAAAATTGAAAATTACTTTTTATTTAATAAAAGAAAATTGGCCAAACTAATTGTTTTGAAATTTGGTGCTAGATGGAGAATTTCATTGCTAATATTTTGGTGCAATAAAATATCTTACGGACGAATAATTAAACATTTTACTAGGGTTTGATTGAAAAAAAATCGGAGAAAGTACAGACAAATTCTTATAACATTTCTAATTAACACCTAAATGGTTGGTAGGTAATGTTTCGCCATCTTTTATATATTTTTCGACGCTGAATACGATGGTGTGAAATAAAATTTACGTGCATCAATAGTTTTCTAATTATTTAATTCTATTTTGAAAATTCGATATTTTTGGTTATTATACTATATATCTACTATTCCATTGGAATGTTTAATGATGTTGAAAACGATGTGGAACGATGATATCGTTATCACGCAACAGTGCCGACTTCCGGGGTTAGATTCTAACCCGGCAGTCTGAATGAATATTTTGCATTTTTTTTTTTTTTATATTATTCCTTCGTTCAAAATCGTTTTATTGAAGAAAATATATATCGTTTCCTTAAAATTCAATACACACTTCAAGAGAATCTTATCAGAGGTGCGAAGTACACTTTTTTTTAACGAAAAAAACTACCCAAAATTTGACATCAAAGACTCTGAATCCATTAATTTTTGATTCGAACTTTATGAAAATTTAAACATAGATTGACAATGAGAAACATTTTGGCGCAAGAAAATTTTTATAATGACAAAAAAAAAAAAAATTTGGACATTTTTCTAACAGTTTTTTCTTATTAAATTTTTTTTCTTTTCTTTATTTATTAGATAAAAAAAAGTAAAGTAAAGGCTTGTGAAACTACCATTTAGAGGCAAATTTTGATTCAAAAAGTTGGTGGTCAAAACTTTTGGATAAGTACTTCTTTACGAAAATGTGTAAACATTAAAAAAAATTAGCATTATTATAAAAATACTAGCTTCTTCATTCCACTCAAAATCTAAAATATTAAGCAATACTTTTTTTATGAATTTGATAAAATTTCATGGGGCAGGTTAAACACCCAAATCCCTTCCCTAGGCACGCCTCTGTCAGTGATGCGAAGTATGCCCGGCTTTCTTGTCTATACTTTTCTTTGTTTTTTATTTAATAAATAATAAAAGAAAATACAATTTAATGAGAAAAAAAGCCGGACATACTTCGCACCACAAATATTCTTTGCTCCTTGGGTCAGATACTCTGTGTGTGTATAATTTTTAAGAATCGATAAATATTTCTTTAATAAGACGCTTCTGAACGAAAGAAGTTAATAATATAAAGAATAATAATAGTCTTCATTTTCAATACATTCACCAAGAAAATCTGATCCTAAAGCAAAGTATGTTTATTTTTTATTAGGTTCTTAGTAAAACAAAGAAGCTAGTGTTTTTACAATGATGTTTAATTTTATTTTTTTTTCGGTAAACACTTATTAATATGGAAATATTTATCCAGAAGTCTCAGCCAGCAATTTTTTGAAACTGGATTTGCCTATATATGGTACTTTAAAAAGGTCCTTTTTCGAATTTCTTAATTTTCTTTTGGAAAAACAACCTAAATTTTGACAAATAAGGCTCGGAAACTACCATTTTTTGATTCAAACGTTATATCAATTTAAACTGAATGAAAATTTGCTTTACTTTACTTTTTTTATATTTGTTTTTTGTAATATATTTATTTTTATTTTTATTTATTTTTTCAATTTCAAAAAGATAGTGGGTCCCACAGAATATGTTCGTATTATATTAGTTTATATAATATATAGAAATAAAAGTCATTGTAAAAGCATTAGCTTTTTCATTCTACTCAGAATCTAAAAAGAAATTGGAGAAAGCTTTTGAAAAGAAATAAATATTCGCGTATTAATTTGTTTAATGAATTAAGATTTCATCCAGGTGATGAATTGGTATATTTATTTAAGGATGGTCAAACACACATGTTTGGAGCTACTTATATTATATTATATTATATTTATTTAGTTTTTATTGATAGGTACTCTTTTTCATAAAGAAATACTTGTCCAAAAGTTTCAAAAATTATGAGACATAATACTGTAGAGTGTAGTCATCTTAATAATACATAGTTATAAATTTAAATTCATACTTTTAAATTAAACTTAAATTAAATTCAAAGCGGGCTAGAGGGTTTAAGTGAGCCATGGTCAACTTTTGATTTTGCCACTGTTTATATGTCATGTGTTTGAAAAACCCATAGACATTATACTATAATGTCTATAGTGTCTATAATGTCTTATAGTGTAATGTCTATGGAAAAACCACATTATTATTTTGATTCACTGAAAACTGATAAGGTGATTACAGGGCAGATAATTCAAAAAAGACTTAACAACAATTAACATTTATAAACAATGTTTACAAAATTCTTTTAAACACCCATATTAATGAATATTTAAATGAATGTTGACATTTTTTTAGGAATGATGGATGTATTAATTGAACCCAAAAAGGAGGTGCTTGAGGTAAGTTATTATTTTAATGAATAATAGTATTGAATTGTACATGATTTTATTTATTTTATCTTTCTTTTGTTAATTTTTAAATTTATTATAGATTCATGTTGAAATAGCCCATGTTGTAATTTGAGTTCGGGACTTGTTGACTTCGCATATTTTTTTTTAATGGCTGTAGAATAATCTGAGCTAGATATAAATTTGTTTCAAGACATAATAAACTTAAATACAAAAATGTTTGTATATTTTGCCATTTTTTCTAGGAAAAACGCATATTTGACATTTGTCTGAATTTAAAATGCAATTTATCAAATTTTATTACATAAAATTTTATTATAAAAAAAAAAATATTTGAATATTTTTTCTCATATTTTGGTTATTTTAAGGTGTATATTTTATGTATATTTCCAACAGTTTGTGTGCAATAAGTCCTAAACCTGTGTTATAATAAATTAAACAAAATTAAGTATTAAATTATAGATATAATATATTAAATTATATTAATAGGTTTGTACTAACAATAAAATTAACATACAATTTATTTTTTACTAAATATATTTTGAAAAGTTGAAAAAGAAAATTTAGGTATTATTTATTTTAAAATTTTGATTTCTCATTTCATCTGAATATTCATGGGAAGTTAAATCTTATACTTTTATTTGATCAACAAATGTTATTTTAATTGATTTTTTTTTTAAAGTTATAATTACAACAATGTATAGTAAAATTATGGTTAAAATATGAGGTTTTAGAAACTTGAAATTGATTTAATAGAAGTAGAAAACTAATATGGTTCATGGTAGATAATACAGAGCTATAGAGAGTGTCCCATGAATACATACTTATTGCAATTTAGATTTTCATATTGTATGATTTTTTTTCATTTACAGTTTAAAATACTATTAAAACAAAATTGAATTGAAAAAATGTAATTTTTAGTATTTTTTATCTACAAAATATTTGGTTTTTTATATGACAACCATGTGATATTAAAACATTGTGCCTAATAAATAAAGAAAAGGGGAAAAATATTTATTTAGAAAAAAATGTCCAACATTTTTTTCACATTTTCAAAATTTCATAAATTTTGAATTAAAAGAAGATAGTTTCACAGTCTTTTTGTGTTAAGTTTTGGTTAGTTGTTCTCAGATTTTGAAAAAATAGTTGAGAATTGCAAAAAATTAGCTGTCTAAAGTACTATCTTGTGGTAAATCTGGTTTTAAAAAGTTGCTGGTCGAGACTTTTGGACAAGGTTTTCCATACGAAAAAGGGTATACAGAAAAAAATCTTATTATTACTATTGATTTAAATATAAATATATTATTCTGAAAACTTAACATCAATCTAAAGAAAAGGCAACAGAAGGATAGATTTTCTTTTGTTAAATACAAGGTATTTATTAATTTAAGCTCTTTGACAGAGGGAAATATAGAGGTTTCAAAATTGAAATGGGAAAAACTAATTTATATTGGTCCCAACAATGGAAATGCGATTAGAGAATAAAAAATACCAATATTAAAGAGATGTCAGAGGTAGTAATTGGGGGAAAAAACAGGTTGAAAAGAAAATACTGGTTTAACGTAGTGGGCAAAGAATTCCTAATAAGAAGAAAAATGGCAAGACTAAAATGGTTGACAACAGATACTATAAATTATAAGAATGAAAGAAGGTACACTATAAGGAAGAAAAAAAAACTCATAATATTTCTTGAGGAGAAAAATGAAAATATATGAGGAGTATAATACAAGACACAAAATTGGATCACAGAGCTTATAGAACCAGACAATTATATCATAATGTAAATGAAATGAAAAAAAATAGTATAAAAAAGGACACAAAAGATACATAAAAAAACAAAAGCAGATAATTAATAACAACAAAAATGGAAATTGTAAAATGATAAGTAGAATATTTTGAGTGATTGTTTATTAGAGAAGACCATAAAGACACTTTAATTTTCAAACAATAACAAACTTATAACTGTGAATGTGAAGCGTCAACAATATAAGAAATAAAATAACAAATTAATGTTGAAGAATCCTAAGATGATGGTGAAGAATTCTAAAATTTATAAGTGAAATATGGTTGTCGGGTTAGTTGGCCGTAGCCTAAAACTACAGACCATATACTTTCCACGGCTGTTCAGTCGGCAGTTTTCCTCTAATCAGCTATTCAATCTTTTCTCACATTGTTGCTTCTATTACGTTAATACGACCTGTAATTACTTATGGAGCTGAGGCATGGTCATTAAGGAAAATTGATGAAAGAAAACTCTTAGTTCTGGGAAGAAAGATATTACGAAAGATTTTTGAACCAATAATAGACATGCTGAACGGTTAGTGGAGAATAAGAAAAAATTATATATATATATATATTTTTTTTTTTCTGTGAACACTTCCGTATGGAAATACTTGTCCAAAAGTTTTGACCAGCAACATTTTGAAACCGGATTTGTTTCTAGATTGTACTTTAGAGAGGTCTTTTTTGAATTTCTAAGTTCTCCCATTTTTTTTTTTTTTTTGGAAAAAACTACCCAAAATTTGACAAAAACTACTTGGAAACCTTCATTTTTTGATTCGAACTTAATGAAAATTTAAACATAGATAGAAAAATATGAGAAACATTTTAGCACAAGAAAATTTGAAAATAAATTGGACATTTTTCTAACACTTTATTTTTTCATTAAATTGTTTTTTCCTTTAATTTATTTATTTGATAAAAAATAGTAAAGTAAGGTAAAATGAAGTAGCGTATAGATCACAAAGCTGGACATACTTCGCATCACGGGTATTCTTTACTCTTCGGGTCAGATACTCTTAGTAGATATGTTAAAAATGACGATTTTTATTGTTTTTTATATTATTAACTTAAAAAAATTATTTATCATTTGTTTAAAATTCTACACACCCACCAAGAGTATCTGACCAAGGAACGAGGAATACCCGTTGTGCAATATATGTCTGGCTTTTTTGTCTCTACTCATAAGCACAATTAAGACAAACCATTTGGGGGGAGACTAAAATATTCATTTATTTATTTAGCCCTGCAAATTATAATAAACTCAAGCAATTTTCAAAAAATTCATGGGGCTATAAGTGGTTTTGAGGGGGCTAAACCCCCTAAGCCTCCCACCTATTTGCCCATATGTCTATACTTTACTTAACTTTGCTTTACTTAACTTTACTTATCATTTTTTGGTTTGTTTTGTAGTTTGATGACTTAGATATGAAGCCATTGTCTCCAGTTTTTGGAGATGATTTTCAATTTAAATCAGAAGTTAATGACTTGGAAAGTGATTTAATGATGCAATGGAATATAGAATCGTGTTTTGGAAGTGGTAACTTATATTATTTAGATATATTTTTGTCTGTAAAGTAAATTAATATTTTAATTTAGGTATTGATTTGAACAAAAATCTTGTATCACCTCCATCATCTCCTTCATCTAGTGGATCAACGCCTAGTGGTGATTCACAGTCATCAATTGATTCAACTCAAGTTAGTTAATTTTTTCAAATGTATTTCATTCTGCTTTTTGTTTACAATACTATTCCATTGATTATAATAAAGGTATTATCAAGATTATTATCATCAGATATGAGCAATAAAAGTGAAATTAATGAAACTAAATTTGCTATACCTCTTTCACATTGCAATATATCTACCAGTCAAAAAATTTCGAAACTAAAAATATTACCATCACCAATCAAACCATTATTTAATACAGCTAATTCTTCTAGAGCTGATAATAAGTGTAAATATTATTTTGACTATTGATTTTTAAAATTAATTATTTATAAATATGTCTAATATCAATATTTCATTTATAGTCAATGTTGCTTCAATGCTCACTGGCCAAACTAATCAAGCGACAGTTCCAGTTTCAAAACATTTTGGCAAGTACCTAATTTACATATATTTATAGGTAATATTTGAATACATTTTTTTGTATAGTATTATAACAGTCTATAGGTATTGGAAATTTTGACCTGGTAAAAATAAGTGAGAAAATGTAGCCTTAAAAACTTAACCTCTATATAAATAAAAACTGTCATAAATTATAACATAGCAAAGTTTGTTAGGTCGCCACTGTAAGCAAAAATATTTTTTGTTTTTATTTGTAGCACAATTAGTTATAACAAAACAAATTTTATACTTTGAAGTATTTCAAAAATATTTTAGGAATAAATTATACTATAGTTTCTAAAATAAATTTATAAATGACACACCTGAGCATAGAAAATATATTTAGGTTAAAAACAGGATAAAAAATTACTAGATTTAAAAATGTATGCGAAATATTCCTAAAAGTATTTTTGGAAAATGTAAGTAACTTCTTAGTTATTTTTGGCTTATTATTGTTCTGGTTATTTTCCCAGCAGTTATTGAGTGAATCAATTTATTTATTGTGTATTTTTTAGCATCTACATTCCCTCGAAAAATTATATTAACACCGGATCAATTTTCAAAAATTACTAAAATACAAAAACAAACTGATTTAGTCATTCCAACATCATCAGTAGTATCAAGTACAACAGAAATAAATTCTCGATTGACATTACCAACAGTTCAAATTGATGTGTCAAAATCTAGATGTAATCCTTCTTCTGTTTTACAATATAACCAAGTATATATTTGTTGCTAATATAAATTAATAGATATTAGTATTTCAGAACGTATTTAAGTAATTATTGTTTTTATTATTTTTATCAGATAAATGCAATAAAACGTCATCAACGTATGATAAGAAATCGAGAAGCTGCAAGTTTGTCTCGTAAAAAGAAAAAAGAATATGTAACATCTTTAGAAGAAAAAATTAACACTCTACAAAAGGAAAATTTAGAACTAAAAATTGTTAGTTTAATAAAGTTACTTTCAAATTAATTATAGTCAGTGATAGGCAAGATAACTTTAAAATTTTTTACAGTTTTAGTTATTTTTTTTGTATAAAGAAAGTAATAAATAAGTTAAAATTAAAAATATCATATTGTTCTATATGAGTGGCTAAATTGTAAAATGGTCAAAATATTTAAAAAAAATTTTGGGATATACTTTATACCATTAGTTGTCTATATATATGCTCCTCGATATTCTAAGGAATTTCAGTTTATACAAGACAATTTTACTTAAAAATTATAAAGTTTATTATTATTTCAAGAATAATATATTTTTATTCAGCTAGTTTTTAGATTCTGAATGAAGTGAAGAAGCTAGTGTTTTTACAATGATGTTTATTTTTTTTTTTTCTGTGTACAACTTTTCGTATAGAAATACTTGTCCAAAAGTTTCGTTCAATAACTTTTTGAAACTGGATTCACCTCTAGATTGTAATTTAGAGAGGTTATTTTTTGAATTTCTCAATTCTTCAATTTTTTTTTAGAAAAAACTACCCAAAATTTGACAAAAACAACTCGGGAAACCATCATTTTTTTATCCGAATTTTATAAAAATTTAAACATAGATAGAAAATCCTATAAAAAAGATTTTGGCGCAAAAAAATTTTGAAAATGTGAAAAAAATTTTTTGGACATATTTGAAAAATTTTTTTTTTCTTTTATTATTAACTTCCTTCGTTCAGAATCGTTTTAATGAAGAAATAATTTATCGTTTCTTTAAAATTTAATACGCCCGTCAAAAGAATACCACCCGTTGTGCGAAGTACACCCGTTGTGCGAAGTATGTCCGGCTTTTTTTAAATTTTTTCTGTAAACACTTTTTCTTATTGACCACTTGTCCAAAACTCTTCACCATAAAATTTTTGAAACCAAATTTGTCTCTAGTTGATACTTTAAAAAGATCATTTTTTGAATTCCTCAATTCTTCAATTTTTTTTTTTTTTTTTTAGAAAAAACTATACAAAATTTGACAAATTTGACAAAAAAGACTTAGAAACCATAGTTTTTTGGTCTAAAATGTATGAAAATATTTATGAGTAATAAAAAAATAAATATTAAATTTTATTAAATAAAAAAATATTTATGATTCAATAAAAAATAACTTATGCCCCTTCTTTATTATATTAAACTATATAAATGATTGAATTACATTCTAATTAATGTATGCTTATCCCTAATTTACTTATATTAATATTAATATAATAATATTTGATTTTATTTAGGAGAATTCAGCATTGAAAGAAAGGCTCAAAATATTTGATAAATTATCTTTAATGACAGATGGACCTATTATTAAAAAAGCAAAAAAAGCTACAGCTATATTATCTGTGATTTTTATGATTTCTCTAAATATAGTACCTTTAGGGTAATTATATTATTTTTTAAGTATTTTATCAGTTATTTAAATAAAGTATATTTCTCTTTTTTTAGACTTTTTAATTCAAGACAAATTGATAATTCTATAATGCAAATGAGTCTTGGTGAAAATGTTAAAACCAAAAATTTCGAAAACTTAAATTTTCATAGCAGAAATTTACTGTGGGTGAGTGACTTTGAAGATACTAATTCATCATTGAATGCTACTGAACATCTGATGTGTCCAACATTTATAAATGTATCAGAGTCAAAAAGGTAAGTGAAATAATGGAAGGAATTAAGGAATGCCCCACAAGGATTTATAATTACTAATAGCATTTTCCTTTGTGAATAGTTTTTAATTTCTATAATCAATGGTTTTAAAAGTATTATATTTTTACCTCGATTATAGATACTATAGTATCTATAATTGTGATTTTTACTTCACATTTATCATAAATCTAGAAAAAAAAGGCTTCTTTGGGGGATCTATCTCCATCATCTTACCCCATAATTACGCCACTGTTACTGATATTTTACCACAGGATGAAAATGGTAATTTTGCATAGGTACCTAAAATATTGATTTCAAATCAAATGAAACTAGAAATATATATTTTTTCATTATTAGCCCCTCCCATTGAAAAATCCTGCATACGCCACTGAGTAGATACATCTAGTTTACCTTTTAGGGATACAAATAGTGTAATGTTTTCTTGGTCAATGACTTAATTGAATTCTACTTAGAAGAAAAATATGAAAACTGATAATCAATGTAAAATATTTGTTTATGGAGAACATTCTGTAAGATATTTTTGTATATTATATAATAATTTATTTATTTGATAGTTTTGACTATTTATTAACTAATTTATGTAAACAGAGTATCAACATGGCATGGGCTTAGTTAATTTTTTTGTTATATTAAGTAACAAATAAATTTTATGTAATTTAAAAATGTAATACTGTTTTATTTTAAGTGGAGCTGTTATTCAATATATAATTATAATCCTGTGTGACATATTTAATTTCAGCATAATTTTGATTTGAACAAAATAATACTTTTTTTTAGAATTGATAGTGAACTGCGAAAATGGATTAAACCGAGGAACTTAAAGTTGTTAAATGATAACTTGTCAATTGCTTATGTTGAACCAACCTTATTAAGTACTAATATTGAGCATTCTAAATATAGTGAATATAACAGGAAGAAAGATAAAAAAATGGAAAAGTTACAAAAAAGAAATTTTAAGTTAGTGATTTTATTTTTAAGTGAAATATTAAATATATTATGCAGAACTTAAAGTGCATAATATAAATTTATTTTATTTAACTTACAGAAAAAGAAAGCATATCCCAATAAACAATGATTTCATAGAAATGTTTGGTCACTTGAAGTTGGATAGTAAAGAAAGTTTATTTGATTCGATTGAAAGACAAGATGATACATTTTATGTTGTATCTTTTTCTGGTGATCATTTACTATTGCCAGCTAGTAATAATGCATCTAATACTACTCTTCGACCAAAAATGTCACTCGTCTTTCCAACTTTATCCTCAAATGGTAAGAATTTATACTTTGAATGTATGATTGTTAACACAAATTCATTCCACAACTAAATTCTAATGATATTATTTAATCACACTTATTTATAGTACAGGAATTATAAATATATTAGCATTAAAAAAATGTTTAGGGTCAGATTTTGTCACTATGATTCAAATTGATTGTGCAGTTACTGATACAAAAACATTACACATCCGAGATACTCATTTCAAAAATAATGCTTCTTCTAATATAAAACAACATCATGGTATTAAATACATTTTATGATTTTAATTTTTAATGTTTTTTGATTATAATAATTAATTTTCAGATGATGGAAACAATATAGCACACAAACCATATTTTGTAAGACAAAGCTATTCTGGTTCAATGTTCAACAAAATTAATCACGAAATTCCCAGTTATTAAAGCCCATTATAACATACTGAAAATTATTAATTTTACCTCAACTATTTTATTTAGAATTGAATACAGTTTTTTCATTAAGTCATTAAGTGTAATGTTATCAGTCATATTATTATATAACAATTTGTATTGATATTTTTACTGATTCCTACAAAAAGTGGTGTAGTATTTTTGAAGAAAAGCCATTGAAATATGGCTTAATCACTTAGTTTTTTAAATGCATTGTATTTATAAATTTTACACATTGGTTATTGGCAAAGCAATTTAATGGTATAATCAGTGCATTTAAAACTTTTTCTAGAATTTATTTATTAGTAAATTTTTTAAGAGATACTTCAAGTCTAGTTAGTTATGTTAAATACTCGTTTTTATGTAAATTAATATTATCATAGATTAAGTATACTGAAGATAGGCAATATAGATGTTACTGTTTGATCGTTCATAGATTTTAAATGTTTGGTATGAATTTGAGTCACTATAATCGCTCTATAGCTTGAATGGGTGAGGAAGATGTTCAGTATGACTTAAGACAAAATTCTATGTACAGAGTAGCTTAGTAGTTTTATCTTTAAATCAAATTTTCACCTACTGACAGAAATACAATTGATGCCAATCATTCCATACGTGTTTTCTATTTATGGTATGCTTAATCTATGATGTAATAAATACATTTTTAGAAAAATCATATACAAAAATTAGGTATCATATATTACCACCATAGTCCAGTTAATTTATAATTAAAGTAGATTGATCAAAAAAATGAAAAAATATCCTATTAATTTATATTATGTCATATATTTAATGATTTTTTAAATATATTTAGTGAAGAATGTTTAATGGATTAGGTCCAAAACTTAATGCAATTGCATCTTCTTTTCTATTGCCTTGATGCTTTGCTCGCCTCTATAGAAATTGACTCATGGAATATAAAGTTAAATGGTACAATTTTTATTTTTAGAGAATTTTGTGCTGTACGGTATTTTTTTAGTATTTAAATTTTAAAATTACAACTCAAATGGCAGTTAACCTAAACAATGATAGATTTTTCCTTCTTTTTTTTTCTACCAAATTTATTTGGTTATTTTTATTGTTTTTTAACTAAAGGTCTGCTCAGATTGTTTTATTGAATAAATGTTTCTTTAAAATTCAACATGTCCATAAGTTTTCCCCCACCTGAGAAACAAAGAATATCTATGATGCGAAATTAAAAATTTAAATTACAATATCATATTTAAATGTCATTTTATTGTTTTATTTTTAGTGAATTTTTTTAAATATTTTTATGTCATTATGTTCCAGGCCCTAGTCATGATTTATGTATTTTGTAAAATAATTTTCATGTACCTACTCTCAATTTTTCATTTTGGTACTAACTACTTTGCTAAATAAAACCCTATCTGTTCATTTTTTAACTTTTCAGTATCTACAGTAATTATATTAATTAAATTTAATATAATTAAAAACTAGTAATAATTATTAACTAATTAAATAGGTTTTTAATTTATTTTATATAAACATATTGTTAATGATCAAAATAAGATACTCAATGTTTTTTATTTATATATTTTTTTGTATTTTATATTGATATTAGTCTAAATTTATTTATATATTTCTTTCTATTGTTCCTTTTTTGTTGTATATTTATTTGTTTTAGTTGTTTTGAATGAGATATAGCAATATTTATAAGATATTATTTGTACATTTTTTTTTTTTTTTTAACTGGTGTGATTATTTGTTACGTGTATTTTGATTTTACCTAAATAAAGATATTTATACATTTTATACTTTTATATATGATTTATTATAGATGCAATAAAACGTTATCAACCTTCAGCAACCAAGTGTTTATAAACTATGGAGACTTCATAATATCTGTTTGTATTTTCTCCAATTTTTTTTTCATCCAAACCCTTGTAAAATGTTTAATTCTTAGTTCGCTCAAAATTTTATTACTCCGAAATATTCGTAATGAAGTTATCTATCAAGGCACCAATTTAAATAATATAAATAAGAATATAAATTCTATAAAAAAAGTTAAATAATAATAATGATTTTTTTTTAAAAAAAAAGACCCCCAAAAAAATGTGTAGTAAAAAACAAAAATTTGAATAAAAGTACTGAACAAAGAAAAGCAAATTCATAATTTTTATTTGTATTTAATATAATTATTAAAGTAACATTTTTTATCCCATCTGGTGCCTTCCATAGTTGTAACGACAATAATTATTATTTATTTATTTGTTTTTTTTTTAGGAAAGTGAAAGTAAATTTAAATTCTAGTTACTTTTCTCGATTTGAAGGGGCCCTTTAAGTATGTTTAATGGCTAACATTTTTTAACAGATTAAACCCTTAATGGCTTTAATTGAACAATAGCTCCACTATTATGAATTTTTGAAATTTTTTTTTTATTACTTGGTATCCCATTAAAATTGTACATACGGGTATACCTCTTCTCCATTAAGTTTTCAAATTTTTTTTCTTCAGTTTATTAATTTTGTAGTAGTAGTTGAAACAATTACTTAAAAAATCAGTAAACATTTTTTTTTTCATTAAATTGAAGTGTTAAATTTACAAATATAATATAATATGCTGAAATGTCCCGATATATCTATAAAAAAAAAAAATGTGAATGCACTATTCATCAATGTTACAGAATTATTTTTTTCAATTTTGATAAGAAATTGGTTTTTTGCGGATGTCTAACTATATCTAGAAGCGTGCACACGGTGGATGCTTGATATGCTACGACATCCGCTGCGAAACCGGCATAATTTTTAGTTATTAGTTCTTTACTTTGTTGTATCTAATTTGTAAATAATAATAATAATAAACAGAAAAAATTATAAATATTCTGAATATAACACTTTTTTTTTAACAGATTGTCTCTTTAATTACCTATATTTTAATGATTTCGGGAGTTGGGACGAGACATTAGATATTAATTAACAATTTAATTTCATAATGTTAAAATTATCATGGCGGTTAATTTCAATTATAAATATATATGCTATTACAAAAATTTACGAGTTAAAAGTTATAAAACATGGCTACATGATGTGCCCGTTAATGTAAAAAAATGAGATCATGAAAAATTCATTTTCAACAAAATGTAGTGACATATAAATCATAGAATACTACATTTTGTTTCAGTGAATTATAAGCCATATTTTGAAAAAAAATTACCTAAACATTTGGCCCAAAATAAATACCTTAGTCAGTAGTCATTAGAACCGCCTAAACGTAACTCGTAAATATTTAATATTTGTAACTATGTACATTTTGTAAAAATTTGTGATGGCAATTTAGCAATTTACTGGTCCTCGTAAATATATTTTAGCCATGCGCAGGCCTATGAGGGCTCCATGTGAAAGGGGCCTTGGTGGTTATAAAAAAAAGTAGTTATAGTTGTTTCTTCCATGTGTACAATATATTTGCTGTTTTATGAATTGATTAAAATCACTAAAACAAAATATTATTATCATTTTTCCTTATCTTGATATGTTAACATTTTATCAGGTTTTTTTTTTCAAAATACCATAATTATTCAATATTACAATATTAATTGAATTCTGACTATTTCCTTTAAAATGACTACTCCAAGATCAAAATCACCCAAGCCACAGAATTCGTTTAGGAAAGAAGACGTTAAAGACGAGACTACGTTTTGGGATAAAATTGGGACGTTGGGACGTAAAAAACGAATAAAGGAAGGTAAGTACCTACTTCAACATTACCTTATATGGTCATCCCATCATCGCGATATTACTAGAATAATATTTCTCCTCTACTTTTTAGCTTTTGCAACTTTTTACATTTTTAATTGACATTGTTACAGTGCAAGAAGTACAAGAAGAGGGTAAATATGCCATCGACTCGCCAGGGAATCCGGTTATGGTCGATGTTCCTCCAGAAGAATATACGCTGGGTACACTATTTGTATACTAACACAAGTTTAATTATAATTAAATAACTACTACTATTTAATAATTTATTAGAGGAAAATGAAGAACGCACTATGGTGGAACCCAAGTCTTATTCTGATCCTAAATTGCAAGAGTTAATGAATATATTAATTGACTGGATAAATGACGTATTAGCAGATCATCGGATCATTGTGAAAAATTTAGAACAAGATTTATATGATGGACAAGTCTTACAAAAACTGTATGGTAAATAATATGTTTTATGTATTGCTTAAATTTTTTACTGAATATCAGAGGTGTATGTAGGATTTCTTTTTTTGTTATGGAAGGGAAGGGGGGGCTAAAACTTGAGAAAATAAAATTATTATTATAAATTAACTTTATTTTTATTCATTTATCATTAAATATACAGTATGTCACAGAACAACTGGGTGAGATAGACATTTTTTAATTCGATTTTTCAGTATGATACTCGAGGTTAAACGAATATTTTTGAAATTTTTCAAAATCTCTGCTCTAATTAAAAAAATCATTCTGTAGAACATATTTTTATCCTTCTTACAGAAATAATTTAAAATTTTTTAAATTTTAGCTGAATACTTGCAATTTTAGTCTTTAGTATCTTGTATGTGTACACAAAAGTCAGGGCTTCTAGGGTATCATAGGTGATATATACTTGGGTATCACAAATAAGTCCTCATAATAGAATGTATACTTTGGCGGTATATTTATGATTTTTGGATGTCAAATGTATTGGTTTTACAATGATTTTTTCTAAAAACACAAATTTTTAACTAGAAAAAGTACTTAAAATAAATAAAATATTTACTTTAGGTAGCATACTAAACCATCAAACATGCGGTAGATAGCATATTTGCCGAGTACCTTAATTTTTAATAAAAGCATCTTCTCTAAAATGTGTGCGTTTTTCAAATTAAATTTTAAAATCCTAACTTTTCTGTGGGATACCTTGTATACTAATGTTATTATTATAATTAATGATCTTTATTCAAATTGTTTAATATATTTATTGCTTAAACTTGTTCAGAAAAGTTAACTCATGAAAAGCTTGATGTACCCGAAGTTACCCAATCTGAGGAAGGTCAAAAACAAAAACTGTATGTTGTACTTGGATCTGTAAATAGTGTAAGTCAATTTTTTTTTAAATAAAAAATTTTAGTTTTATGTATTGAATTAATATTTTTTTTTTTTAGATTTTAGGATTGACAGGGAACAGATTATCACAACAAAAATGGAGCGTTGAAAGTGTGCACTCTAAAAATCTTGTAGCCATCCTGCATTTATTGGTATCACTTGCTCGTCATTTTCGAGCACCAATTCGTCTTCCTGAAAATGTCACTGTTAACGTAGTGATTGTACAGGTCTTTAGTTTAAATTGTTTGATTAATTTTGTTTTGTTTTTTAATTGATGTTATTAGTATTTAGATACTTAATTATAGAAATTTTGTAGAAACGGGATGGAGTTTTGAAAAATCGAACTGTAATTGAAGAGATAACATCCAGGTACGATGATCTTGGTATGAGATGTGAGCGTGATGCTTTTGATACTTTATTTGATCATGCGCCTGATAAGTTAGAAGTAGTCAAAAAGGTATATAATTTTTTTGGTGTTTTTATTTTGATCTTAAATGGTTAATTATTTGTATTAGTCCTTAGTGACATTTGTCAATAAGCACTTAAACAAGATTAATATGGAAGTACAAGATTTGGACACACAATTCCATGACGGAGTTTATTTGACATTACTCATGGGATTGCTTGAAGGGTTTTTTGTGCCATTATATTCTTTTACTTTGTCACCTCAAAACTTTGAACAAAAAGTTCATAATGTCAATGTGGCCTTTGATTTGATGCAAGAAATAGGGTTAGCTGCACCAAAAGCCAGACCAGAAGGTAATATTTCTTATTTTTTAGACATACAGTGTAATCTCTAAAACTCAAATCCGTTGGAGACTGAGAAAAAAAATTGAGTTTTCGATAATATTTTAACCTTGTGTTGAAATGCAGAGGCCAAGGAAATTCTTTTGAGTTATTGAGGTTCTACCATATTTATATTGAACATAATTGTTTTAAATTAACATAATTTTCAATTATTTGAACTCCAGTACATTGTGTTGGATACAAATTGTAGCTAAAAGAATCAATTACATATATTTTGTGGAACATAAAAGTCCTGAGCTTCAATATTTATGCAATCAGTATCAAGTATCAATTTTTCAAAATTTTTTGTATTTTTTAGGGCATTGAAATCCCAACTCTAACAGTGATTGTTGTTTAATTTTATTTATAAAGATTCTTGTATTTAATAATTTATATATATATATATATTTATTTTTTTTTTTAGATATTGTGAACTTGGACTTGAAATCAACCTTAAGAGTGCTATACAATCTTTTTACCAAGTATAAAAATGTATATTAAACAAACTAATATTTTGCTATATTATTAAATTTAGTAAAAATTAACATTAACTTAAGTGACATTATTGATTTTTCATTACAAAGAAAAAACCATATTGTCGCGTATATGTACGATTTAAGGAATTTCTCACACATTTAATAATCTATTTATTTTTAATTATTAATATGTCAGTGAAAGTTGTCACTATATATTAGTGTTATATACATTTTATTTTTATATTTATGATCGTTAAATAATGATACAAAATATGAATTTAGTAATATTATTTTAACAAGTTGTTGTATTATTAATTTTGATATTATATTTTTTGTTTTATAGTTGCAAAACAATAAATCTAACAGTTTTTAACTACACATTTTGTGCATTTTATATTACAGTAGACCAAACCAAATATGCAAAATCATATAAACTTGATGTTAAAACCCAGTATGTTAACAACATTTTTATGTATGTTAAATAAAAGTCTATTATTGTTTTTGATTTTAGAGATTTAAAATGACAGTAAAACTTTTTAATTAAAACAACTTGTTTACAATACTTATTAAAAAATAAACGTAACTTGTTGAAAAGCATAAGAAACCTCAGTTTTAAATAAGTAACCATAAATTGTAATATATAATCCCTTCATAAAACTCAAATAAAATTTGATACTACTTTAAAACTTAGTTAAAACCAAATGGTTTGAACATAGCACTTGTATTGTGTGGTCGGATAAAATGATTGATATTAATTTTGTACAGTTTATGATTGCATTTAAAGATCAAAATTAAACAAAGCAAATAATAAAGTATGAAAAATGTATCGCACATTCACGTGTATAATATTTCTACAGAATCACATCTCAGTTTATTGTTCAATTTTTTGAACTTAAGTTTACAGGAACGTTGGTGTGTATGAAGTTGTTTTTTGTAAAATACGACTAGGTCGTCTTCGACATTACTAAGCCATGTGCGTGACGGAAAAAACATTGTTGAAAGTTTTTGCATTTCGAGCGCCGTTTCTCGTGTCGATACAGTTAGATATGACGTAGAATTATACACTCGACTGCAGTACATGACTGCATCACACAAACAAGCACACAACATGTGGGCTAGTCTCGTCGTTTTTTCGTCATCTTCATTGCTATAGTAATCATGTAGATTGGATACTAAAATTACGCGTGGTACATTTGGACTAGTCTCATGAATTGAACAAGTATATTTGACTAGGTCTTGCCACCGAGACAATGTTCTAAACACGAAATAACAAAAATATTTTAAATAGCACTATAAATGTATAAATTAACCGAATAGTTGACTATAATAAATTGTGGTACTTAGTAATTACAGGAATGAAATGCGATTCAGAGCATGCACACTAGGTGGCTTGGCTCCATCCAAAGACAACGGTAAGGATTTCATCTGAGATATTTGAATGTAAACAACTCTGTATCCGAATTCAGCCCAGTACACAGCACTCTATATGTTGAAAAAAATAAATGACAATTGAAGTATATTCATAAGTCATATTTTTTTTTGTCACAAAAATTTGAAATATTTTAATGTTTAGAGGACGTCGCACTTTCACATGTCTCTCATTACAATATAGCAAATTTGCGTACAGCAGAATCCATTTTTAACGTTGTGTTAGCTTTAGTATTGCAGTAAATTTACCTATTATAAAATTTAAAGGTGAGAACATTATGGCATTTTATAGGATTTTGTTGAAATTTTTATTCTAAAGTGAATTATAACATTTGATAGTTGTAATATTTTACATAGCTATAACTCACTTTAAAATGAAAATTTTAACAAAATTCTATGAAATGCCCGAGATAATGTTCTCACCTTTAAGTTTGATAATAGGTAAATTTACTGTAATGCTAAAGCTAACAACATTAAATGGATTCTGCTGTATGCAAATTTGCTATGTTGTTCATTGGTAAGACGAAGACAGCATATGCGGGTGCGATATTCTCTTAATTAAAGCTTCTTTTGATGATTTTGAGATAAACAAAAAAACGGAAAAAAAAATAAAAAAATTGCCTACTTCAAACAACACAGACTGACAGTATTCCGAAGCGCCACAGAGCAATGTGCCCTTCACATTAGGACTATCCATCGTTAAGAGAGTAATTTGAAATTAGGATTAAAAATTTGATTTACAAACATTTATGGTTAGATTCCTAATATTAGTGGGGTTGAATTAAAGAAAATGTTTCAAAAAACAATAACATTGGTTGTCTACACTTTACAGTAACTGGTCAAACGATAATTATTTTATTAATATGACTGATTATAAACTATAAATCAATAATAATAATTCAATTAGTATACTACTTATAAATTATAAGACGATTTCAATTTAAATTTCTTTAAATGAATTGTTTTTACTTAATACCTAGTTGATGATTACTACCATGCTTCCAAGCCTGTATTATCACAGAATGGATGAAACTGTATAATTGTAGCCAACCTAATCGGCTGCTAGCTGGTGTCTTGATCGATTGTCATGGATTCCCGCCAAATCAAAAATAATCTTATAATTTTATTATCTTTGTGATTCTGATTTTATATGCAAATATGGGACTCCTTTAAGGATTTAACTAAAAAAAAAGAAGCTTTACAGGCACTTCAAAATATCTACTTATGCATTCTGGCACCCTTATTTGTTTCAAATGAGTCATTAAATTCTCTGACAACTTTCAATCAACAAAACCGTTGCTCTCTACAAGCGCTTCTACGCCAAATGCATAACACACCCACTACTAAGTCCCACCCGAGGAGTGGAGAATACCCATGGTGTGAAGTATGTCCGGCTTTTTCATAATAAAGGTATAAATATAAAAAAAAGCAGGACATACTTCGCACGATGGGTGGGATTCTTTTGACGGGTGTATTTAATTTTAAAGAAACGATAAATTATTTCTTCAATAAAACGATTCTGAACGAGGGAAGTTAATAATATAAAAAATAAATGAGAAAAAAAAAATGTTAGAAAAATGTTCAAAATTTTTTTCCACATTTTCAAAATTTTCTAGCGCCAAAATCTTTCTTATATCATTTTCTATCTACGTTTAAATTTTCATAAAATTCTGATCAAAAAATGATGGTTTTCGAGTCGTGTTTGTGTAAATTTGGGTATTTT